>VDFB02000010.1:6737263-6794054 GCA_007258455.2 Sequoia sempervirens | reverse complement strand
GTTGTTCCATGTAAACTTCTTCCAGCTCACCATTCAGAAATGTTGACCTGACATCCATTTGATAGACTTTGAAATCTTTATGAACAACCAATGCCAAGAAAATCCTTATAGCTTCAATTCTTCTTACTGGGGAAAAAATCTCCTGAAACACTATGCCTTCTACTTGTGAGTAGTCTTTACGCAGAAGCCTCACTTTTTTTCTGACAACTTCTCCATTCTCATTCAACTTATTTCTGAATACCCATTTTGATCCAATGATATTTTTATCTGTCAGTCTTGGAACCAATTCCCAAGTCTAGTTCTTCTCAATTTGTAAGAGTTCTTATTTCATTGCTTCCTTCCAATGTTCATCTTTATAGGCTTCACTTACTGGCTTTGGCTCAATCTCAGAGAATAAACACAAATTTACTTCAGCAACAACTTTGCTTCTGGTTAACACGTCTTTTGTCTTGTCTCCAATAATCTGATTTTCTAAATTAGTAGAAGTAGGTTCATCCTTAATTGCCAAGAACAAGAATTCATTATCATTTGGATCTTCATATTTTGAATCTTCATCTAAAATACTAACATTCTCAATCACATAGTAAGCTCTATTAATCTTCTTTCCTTTCTTTTCTTTCTCATATCTTTGTTTATTCCTTTTAGCTCTTTTCAGACATTTTGCAGCATAATGACCTATTTCTCCACAACTAAAGAATTTAAGGGGAAACTTACCTTCATACTTATTGGAGCCTTTCCTCATTCTTCTTACAAAGTTAGCTTCTATTTCATAGAAGTTTTCTTCATCTGGATCATCAACTTTTGTAGCTTTAAAGGTAGTATCTGATTTTCCTCCATTTCTTAGACTCAACTTCCTCATCTCATAAGATGTGAAAAATCCTAACAATAGATCTTTAGTACAAGTCTTATAATCTATTTTCTACTCAATAGCACTCACCTTCTCACTATAAGCATCACAAATATTTCTAACAATATTCTTTACAATCCTAGTTTCATCTATAGTAGCGCGAAGTGATCACATTCCAGCCACTACCTCATCCAATCTGTATACATAAGATTTAACATTTTCATCTTTGAACATATGTATAAGATCAAACCTTGTTTCCAAATTCTACAAATTTTCCTCTCTAACTCTTTCATCTCCATCATGTGCTCTTTCTAAATAATCCTTAACTTCCTTAGTTGTCTTCAAATTTTGAACCTTAATCAACTCAGAATGTACCAGACTAATCTTCAAGATGAACTTCTCCTTATTGTTCACTTCAGATGCTTTGATCTCTTTAGGTGTACTTGGACCATTAGCAAGAGGAGTGCAAGGATTCTTGTAAGCTTTCTCCACATCATATATGTAATACTCTAGATATTCTTCTATTAATACTTTTCAAATACCGTAATTAGTTTAATCAAACCTCAGATAATCAAAGACCATTTTTCTAGCCATCCCGGACCTTCCTCAAGTGATTAAGCTCTTCACCAAGGAGCCAAGCTCTGCTACCAATTGTTGAATAGGAAAATTGAGAGTGGGGGTGAATCAGTTGTCACAGATTTTAACCTTCAAATCAATCACCAAAACTAATACTTAAAATTGCTTAAATGATTAATCATCAAATCCCAATGCAAAAACTCAAATACAACACATAAACACAATAACATCAAATTTATGTAGAAAAATCAATCAGGGAGAAACCATGGTGAGGATTAACTCACACTATAGAGAATATCAAAACTAATTAAAAAAGGCTCATTGCTTGAAATAAGGCCCACTTCCTTTGATAAGGCTCATTTCTTGAAACAAGGACTCACTATCCAATAGGGCTACAACCTAGAGGGATCACTTCCACAAAGATACAAAGAAGAAAAAGAAGACTTGTTACAAAAATACTACAATCCCAATGCAATAAAGGATTCCACCACAATCAATTGATCAACTTGCATGAATGATAGAGTTCACCTTTTGCTCACTGTATTTGGTAACCCAATATTAAGCTTCGCACTGATCTTCCACACACAACTCACACACACTTTTTGAATAGCATCAATGTCATGTCTACTCTTTCACTTATCTTCCTTCTTTTCTCTTGTATATTTTTCATTACTAGCTCATCCTATATTTATACCATCTCCAACTTTGAAAAAGATAGAAAGTCAAGCATCCAACTTCAAATTCAAATTAGGTAAGTGCCAAAACATCCTAGGGTGGAATTATAATGAGGGTGACCAAAACACACGCTTCACCGAGACCCAAAATAGATCCAACACACTTCATCAACTTCGAAGATAGTGCTTAACACAAGGTTGACCAAACCAGTGTAAAATGCATAGATCAATTAAGCTCGAAACTTCCAGATACCAAAACTATCTTCAATGCAATTATAACATCTTAACTCTAGAACTGCAAGTCTTAAGACTTCATCAAAGAGAAATCTAGAACAACTTTTCTCCCAAACCTCAACCAAAACACAGAAAAACATAGTTCACAACTAGTGAACACAACTCGAACTTCACAATGAACCAATAACCAAACATCTGGATATAGAAACCTTCAACAACCATGACGAACATATCTGAACCACAAAAACATAGGGTCAAATACCAGATCATCATCTAGAGCAACAACTTTATACCTGTAAACTTTCTTTAATACAATTTTCTCAATATCCTCAACATATACAACCAACAACAACTAGTAGATAACTAGTTAACATCAATGAGAACACCTTCATTCCTTTCTCCATTCTTGAAACATCTCTCTCTCCCCCCATTTTTCTCTCACTCTCTCCTTTCCTCTCTACTCTCTATCTTGACATTCTCTCTCTCTCTCTCTCTCTCCCTCCCTCTCTCCCTCTCCCTCTCCCTCTCCCTCTCCCTTCCCTCTCTCTCTCTGCTCTCTCGCACTCCCTCTCCCCCCTCTCTCTCTCTCAGGTCTCTTCCACTCTCTCTCTCTCTCTCTTAGGTCTCTTCCACTCTCTCTCTCTCTCTAAATACAAAATGGTACTTTGACACCATTATCCAATATCATATGTGATTACACATTGGTAGCAAATATAATCCCTACATTGATTCTTATTATAAGGTTCCATGTTATAGGGAATTTTTATTAGGTATGTAATGCCTATATTACACACTAGTTGTAGTTTGGTATGTTGTAATTATATACTTTGAATGATTTTTTATATAGGGCATAGTGCAGTGGAGAAGGTAGGAATTCCTTATAAATAATAACCTTGAAACTTACTTAACTTTCTCATTTATAACCGTGGATTAATTTCTTTGTGTGTCGCCAAAAAATGTATAGTTGACATTTTTATGCTCACTTGAGTCTCTCTTATTGACTTTGGCTTGATTTTTCCTAGATTTAATGATGTAATGTGGCCAACACATTCACATTAGGTCTTGGACCCTTGTAAATCATTAAGACTTCTAGGATGTCTTGTAAAAGTGTTGTGAAGTGTTGTAACCCACTTTCACACTTTTCTAGGACCCTTTCATTATAATTCACTTAAATATCTCCTTTTTATCACTTACCAATTCTTATTTCAAAGTGTTGTAAAGAGTTGTAACAAACTCACACTTTTCTATACTTTTCATCACTAATTCAACCCTTTCTTATGTTTAAATGACCCCTTGATGCACTTTCCGACCATACTTAAGTGTATTTTTGAGGATATTATTGTTTAAAACATTTAATGCACTTCTGAAACCCCAATAAAATTGCCCTGGTGGGACCAGGTCACCACCTAGGGTGACTTAGTCCTAGTGGTCACAAAAATCAAAATAATTTTAATTTCTTGTTGGTATTTTATTCTCTTACCCTTGAGGTCATCCTATGATGTGTTATTTATGGGAATTAATAGAAAATCAAGTATAAATAAGGGTTTCTCCTCTCATTTTAAGACCTAATTCATTGACTCAAGCATTTCATCCATCCACTTAATCATTCTCAATCATTCAAGCACTCTAAGCATAATCAAGTCATCCATTGGAGCACTTCATTACATATCTTCAGATTTCTACATCAAGGGTTTGGTAAGTTTATGACATTGTATGTTGTTTATTTATCATTATCTTCTCATTCCATTTCATTTCATAGGGTTTGATTACCAAATCGGGGTTTGACCAAGGAAAACCCCTATACTCTAACCCTTAACCTTTTTCCCCCTCTTTGCATGTGTGTTTGTAGGCCTTGTATGCAAATTTTTCAAGGAGTTTGGTGTCAAAAAGTCATCAAAAATCCATCAAAGTCAACATAACCCTAATTGAAGCTTGGAGACCAATTTCAGACCATTTTTTGGACAATTAGGAATGGACACCTGTCAAAAAAGCAAGTGTAGACCGAATCCATAGAATCCTATTCTAAAATTCCAAAAATCTCCAGTGGACTAAGTCGCCATCTGTGGTGAATTAGTCCCACTGCTAAGCCTGAAATTTGATTTTTACATTTCTGGACACCCATTTGGCAGATTCTTGTTCCAACAGATTTTCTTTGAAACAAGAGTAAGTCGCCCAGCTTGGCGTAAGTGTCCCAATCAACATTTCTAGTCAACTCAACAGGATTCCAAAGCATCTTTCCATCAAATTTCAGAATCCAGGTGCACCTCTCCAATTCAGTTTAATTATTTCATCATTTACTTGCGTTCTTAGGTGCTTTTGCATACATCACTGTGCTTTCCAACACTTTTAATTTCTTAGGTTTAGCATTAATAAATCATTTCTTTTTCAGTTTATTGCATTAGGAAATCATATTTAGATATATTTCATCCCTTCTAGATCAATCTTGAGTGTAGACATTAGTATTTTGGGCCCATTTCTCTCCTTTTAGGTGAAAAACCTAGAAGAGTTAGAGAACCCTTGGGTAACCAAAATCATTGTCCACATTTTGGTGAACCCGAATTTTGAACATATTTACTTTTGATTTCAAGTGCATCCTAGGTTTACCTTGCATTAGCATTGCATTAAGTGTTGCATTGTTTTATTTGCATCCTAGGGTTTTAAAAAATTGCATTAGTGAAAAGCTCATATAGCTTGCATTTTTTCATCACATTTCATTGAAAAATGACAAAATTTTGCATTTTCATACTATAGTTGCATCTGTTCATCTAAACAACATCAAATTGCATTCAAAATTTCTAAAAAAACACAAAAAAATCATCACTGGGACTAATTCGCTACACTTGGTGACTTAGTCCTTCTACACATTTTGCATTGCAATTTTTGGCATTTTTTGGACATTTTCTATTAGTCCATCTCTGTTAGATAGTTTCCAAAATTTCTATTATTAGCATTTTATTGCTCCCAGTTTTCATTTCATTTGCATCCACCCCGCTTTTAGTAGCCCTTGTATGAGTGTTTGGTGCTCTATTGATAATACTTTAGTGCGAAGAAGTTCACGACTCATGGCATCCCATGATAATACACTCATTGTGGACCTCGAGTTGTCCCAAGCTACTACTCCTGGTATTGCCAATAGTGCATTAAGCATGGACCCTACCTTTATCAATACTGTGCCTTCCAATAATATGCAAATTGACACACCAAATGATCACATTTCGCAAGACAAATTCGTTAACATTCATGAGGATTTAGCACATTTGCAACAAGATTTTTGTCTTGAAAACATTTCAACTACCGTGATTCCTACTATAGAAAATATCCATCGCCTGATTGAAAGTGATGAAGTCTTAAATGTTATGAAAAAAAATGTTGAGATATACCAAGGACATGCTCCTTCCACCTATAACACATCTCAACTAGCAAACATTGTGGTTAGTCAAGGAGGACTTAACACTCCTCCTCCTTCCACAGTAGCATTCATACCTACCTACACCATTCCGCAAGTCACAACCACAATGCAACAGTTTAGAAATGTGATTGCTTCCTTGACTATTCCTACTAGCATTCCTAGTTCTTATGTGGCATTGAATGTTCTCTCCTCTTCCACTATTCCATCTATTAGCATTCCATTCACTTTCCCTACCACTAGGGTGATCCCACAAAGCTGGTTTACAGCTTCTAGGAGATTCTGGTTTTTGCTAAAATCACATATTTTTAGAAAATATAACGATTTAAGCCTTAAAATGTTACATTTAAATCATTCCAATTGAAGAGAGTTTGATCAAACTACCTTATATCAAACCCCCTTGGATAGAACCCTAGTAGTTTTAAACCATACCTATAACGGAGTCTCCTTTACACCTATCAAAATGCTGATAAAAATCACTTTTGATTTACCTTTTGGAGAATCAAATGAATTCATTTAAAATTTATTTTTTGTATGTAGTACTTATTAGAAGCTTCCCATAAAGTATAATTTTAAATAAATTTAATTTTATTATTATATTTATTTTTTATTTCTTGTGAATGTAGGTTTTTCACCGAAAATCAAGATCTTTTTTCTACACATGTGGGAAAATAGAAGATTATCAATTCTTTATTTTGAAAAATATAAGTTCACTAGATATTGAAGTCCTTGATCGAACAGAAAAAAAAAAAAGAATTTTGATACATACAAAAAAAGTTGTGTTATACAGTCCACTTATGTTTGAATTGTAATTGGTTTGACTTTGAAACTTGATTAAGGAAAAATATTCAATAAAACACTATGAAACCAATTGGAAGCACTACATATCATAGTTACAAATCTAAATTCGAAAAAATTATAATTTTATCCTTCATGGAAAAAAAGTTGTGTTATACAGTAAGCATCACTCCTTAAAAATGGTGTTTACAAAAAAACTAGTTTTCGAAGGAGATGGAAAAGAAGTGTAATCTGATTCCAAAATTTTTGAAAAAAATATATTTAGAATCTATAGACAAAATTTCACAAATCACTAGTTTGCATCATCTTCAAATTCCTCACAGTTTAGCCACTATAGGTGCCTGAAAGTGAAGATTTAGTTAGAAAAAATTAGTTCAATGTCCAGTTTGGCCAAAAATTGTAAACTAGTATTGTGGGATCACCCACTACATACACTCCATCATCATTTTCCCTTCCACCTCATACCACTTACACTGACCCTCCCATCACACAACTTTTCCAAACCATCTCCTCCATGCAAAAACAAATATCCACCATCAATCAAAACTAGAATGAACCACCCACCTATTATGTCCAGAGCAACCCACTCTCTTTAGAAATCCTACGAACACCGTTGCCACAAGGAATAGAAATGCCTAGATTTGAGAAGTATGGAGGAAAGGGTGATCCTACTAATCATGTTAATGCTTACACAACATTGTGTGGTGACTTTGTCCTTGACGATAAACTATTGGCCAAACTATTTCCTAAGACTTTAAAGGACACTACCTTAGAATGGTTTTCATCCTTACCGAATAATTCAATCTATTCATTCAATGAACTAGTTGATGCATTCATAAGTCATTTTCAAGTACATATGACTCCAAAGAAGACATTGGATGATTTAATGAGATGTAAAAAAAATGTGGATGAAAAAGTAATCGATGTTAAGATTCCTGATCTGCATCTCCAAAACATGTTCATTGAAAATTTACAAAGTCAAATCCAAGATAGATTGACCATGATGAAATTTCCCTCTTTCATGCACTAGTGCATAACCCTTTGCGATTATCATAATTCAGTTAGTAGTCGTGATGCCAAGTCCACTTCCAACCGAATTGAAAAATATGAACCTAGCACTTCAAACAATTCACAACCATTTCGAAAACCAAACAAAGGGTTCTTATAGTTCAATCCTCCTCAACAACCACCTGAACCCGTCAACAACCAAGTAGAAATTGTTAAAGTCGTGATACCTTATAGTTATGGAGATCCAAAATGATAGTTTACACCATTACCAGATACTTTTCATAACACAATGACCCAACTTATACATCAACAAATGATTTATTTACCTACTATTAAACCATTCATCCAACTAAACCTTTGCCTCCAACCTTTCAACCTAACACTTATTGCCATTATCATAGAAAAAATGGAAATGACACATAATAGTGTAAGTATCTTAAACACATAGTGCAAGACCTCATTTATTTTTCCCGTCTATATGTTTCAAATGTTAATGTTAAAGGAAATACGTTTGTTGCCCCACCCAATCAAAATTTTCATTTTTTTACCAATCCAATGCCTAAACATAATGTGTCATTCGTCAAAGCTAGTGAAACTCAAAAAAATGATGTGATGATTGTTCATAAAGCTATTGAATATCTTGATCCTATTCCACATACCACTTCTATTAATCCTATGGATGATCTGGTAGGAGTGATAGACGTTATCCCTCATAAGGGCCAACCTAAGAAAAATCGTGATATTACTTTTTCTTCTAAGTATATTCTTCTAAATCTTCTTGATGGTCTTCATTACATAGTCAGTTGTATTTATGATAAGCCCACTAATGGGATAGTCATAGATCCCGCCTGTGGCGAGAGTCTGATCACTGAGTATTTTTTGGTATTACATGATCTTTATCAAGATGAGTATGAAAAACTAAGAGCATGGATCAAAACAAACAATGGTTTTGTGTGCCCTACGATAGGATCAATCGTTCTTCCATTACAAATAGGCCTAAGACACTGGATGTTACATTCTCTATCATTCCATAGCTAGATTAGTTTAGTTTGTGGCTAGGCCATCCATGGCTTTGCTCGATGAAATTTGTCCCTTTAGTCATACACAAATGTTTAAAGTGTTTGCATGACAATGACATATTCACTATTCACCATAGTGGCTTTAACCCTTTATCTTCTAAAGGAAAATTCTCCTTAGAAGTATTTTAGCCCAATCCCATGGAACCCATAACACCTCGCAAAGATTTCTTTTTCATTTCTTATCAAAAGTTTAAAGAAAAGAAAATTGTTGAATTTTCCCTTCGCAACCAATCCCCATCGACCTTTGACACTCCTATCCTAGATGAGACAATGGTTCAACCTGAACCTGAACTAGCAAATCAAAATCAACCAATAATAAACATTTCACCTTCATCACCCAAACTCCCAAGAGATAATGAAACCAACCCCATCATGCCCCCTCAATTAAAACAAGATTATAAAGAAAAAGAGAAAGTGATTGACCCACCTCCTATGGTTCCTTTTGTTCCTCCTGATGGTTGTTTTCCAGTGCACCTAAAGGAACTTCTAAGGAATAGCCAATTCCTATGTTCAAAACTCCTAAAAATGACTGGCCAATGAACAAGATCTAGTTAGAGAATGGAATCTTCTTCACTTTAGGCTATGTGGGGCCGAGAAGGGTGTTCCTATTGGTGTTCATTTTGAATTGTACTTGACAAAAAAAAAAAATTTCACAGATTAATTTGAATGAAAGATAATTATGTAATAACTACTATGAAATTGGCTTATTTCAAGGTAATTTGCTACCCATTCATCCAAAAGTTATCCCTCATGGTAATTGACATAAAACTTTGTATAAAGATTAATGAATTTTAAGATGGAGTGAAAACCTAACTTTAGTTCAGTCGTTTAACAACTATTTGATCAACCCATGTTAGGTAAATCATTAGGAAACAAATCAGTTCCTTATTGGGCAATAGAGTCACATACACAAGAACTAGTAATACAAAAAATGACTAATATTTTGATGGGTGGACTACCCGCATAACAACTTTGCATTAAAGAGCTCTCTATCTCTGATATATAACTGCTTATCGGATCCCCTATGAATAATTGTAAATTGATGACTCCATTTAAGCATTTAATTGACTTTCTTGAATCAAAGTAGAAACAGAGACATACATTTGAACAAATGCTCAAAGAAGAATGACAATATCATTAACATTTCAGTCAAAATTCACTCAATTCCACATGAGGAGAGAAAGTATATCAAAATTATATGTCTCTTCATACTTTTTAGGTCATATTTTCTTACAATTTAAGATAATGTGCATATATTCATCCAATGCTCAAACTATGCTATATCTATTTTATTCATGTCCTTCTACCCATATACATTCGACTCAAAACCTAGCTAGAGTTTTCATCAAATTTTCCTCCCTCTGCAAGTGAGCCTTGAATTCCCTTTTAAGGGAGTGACAAGCTTTGGGCTCAAATGAAGTTTCATTATAAATTTTGATTTCATCAAAATTTCAACTGCATTTAACTTGCATTTAAAAACTTCCCATAAGCTGAATTTGCAAAACATGGTGCAAAAGGGGAAAACTTAAGTTGTAACTGCCATCAGAAAAGGGAACACAAAGTTCCACCAAAATCCCTTTTGTCACCATCCACGTTGTAATGAACTAGGCATCTAAAATGCCATAGGGGCACACATCCGATGTCGTACACCAAAATGTGCAACACATGGAAAAACATGACTACCATCACAAAAAAATTTCAACACAAAAAAAACTTACATCCCACACACAACAAAATTCATTTACCAATGTCGTGCCCGCAATACACACATCCACTCCTAGTCATTTCTAGAGGACGAGAGGAAACCTCGACTTCCTCCTCTTTCTTTTCCTTTTCCAACACGGTTCTAGCCCGCCCACTCGGGGTTTTGACTGCCAATGGAACAATAGATATCACTTCCTCATTAGAGGGCAGACCATCATTCAAAAGAGCAAAATATTGACTGTATTCAGAGTTAGTCTCAGTTTCACTATCAGAGGCACTGATCATAAGTTTGATGGGCGAGTGTTGGCACCCATAGGATCCACACCCATACCTTATCTTCCGTTGTGCTCTAGTAAGGGACTGCACTAGGATTTTTCCTTTGTCATCCGCTTTTCTTGAAGCACCACCCTAGAATTGTATCCTTCAACTACACCTAGTGGGTGCGGGTCTAGGATTTTTAGTAGAAATGTTGACCTTCATGGCCAAAGTAGTTTCTGGTACATTAGAACTAGACTCTTGGGAATTTAGATGAGCAGACTTCCTGACTGTCTTACTCATCTTCTTACCTATTAATTACTTTACTCCATAAAACTTCTAATTGCTAAATGATAATGAGACAAATAGCAACGATTCCTGTTGTATTTATCGAGTGAAGTAATGGCGTCCACAATCAATATTCATCACACATGCATAACCCAGGTAGCTCATTGGCAGGTGTACCATCACCGTTTAATTCCTAGTTGCATGGAAGTTCGTAAACCACCCTTCATGATTACCAGCATTTGTGTCTTCACATGAATTGAGATCAACTCAATCACTTTGCAAGATGTTAGCCATTAATGTGAGCTGGTTGCACAGAGTAAAAATGACCATCATGTGTTTTTCACCAACTTTGATTGCTATCCATTGATATTTTTCCTTGATGGTTGATCGGATAGCTAGCTTCTATTTGACCACCCTTGAGTTCTAGTGGTGCTTTGCTGAAGTGTTCACAACCAATCATTCTCATCCATGTCAGATGAAATCTTCGCAATGTGTGGTTCTACCAACTGAGTAGACCGAGACAGGTGTCGAGATCTCACTAATTTTAACCATCGTTCATCTTCACCCAGCGAACCAGCAGGGGGGTATGTGCAGGATCATGATGGGCCAAAAAGTGGCAATATGATGGGTATGTGGCTGACGACATTTTTTTAACCCAAAATTGATGAAGCGAAAAGGGTTTTTAAAGGACATTCTCATCTTTCCAACAATATAAATTATGCTTTACTTTGAATTTAATAAGTAATTATTATTCATTTTCTATTCAAATTATGACTAAAGTCCTGATTGATAAACTGATTGAAAAAAATATATAGCTTTCAAACGATATCACATTTTTTGAATCCAAAACATGCATCACGTTCTATGTTTTTCATATTATAGGATGAAAAAAAGAAAAAAATGAATTGCAAGAAGTTTTGACCAAGTTAAGGTGGTCAGACATACGCGTTTTTTATATTTTTTAAAAGTTGTAATAAAAAATTCATAATTAATTATTTACTTGGAAAAAAATTAGAAAAAAGTATGGATCACATTGTGACATGAGTCCTCTACTTATATCTAAATATTATAAAAAAATATTATCATTTTATTGTGGTTAGGGTGGTCAAACAAACACCTACTTCTTAATTTTTCCCTAAAATTTAAGTACTACTGCATTGAAATTTTAAATTTTCACCAAATAGATTTTTTTTTTCTTAAACAAACCTAGTATTTTAGAAACTAAATTCAATTTTCTATAGATTCTATTCTTACATATTTTTAAAATAATCTAGATAACCTATTCAAATTTTTACATCAAGTTGCCTAACTCTGATTTTTCTGATTTTTTTGCCACTTAAGGGCCTGTTTTTTCCATGATGATCATGCACATACCTGGGGAATGGTGAGGATCATTCCGCAGCTTGCATCTCATCCATTCATTGAAGATATTAGGCCATGGGGTCAATAGTGGAGAGTGGGTCTCGTTGCTGTGCAGGGACACGTGTCCACATTTTGCCAGTCTTCTTGTATTTATCCATTTGGCGCTTAACTCCTGGGGGCTAGCAGGGTATGGTTGAGATCTCCTCCAAGATTTCCGAATCTTGAAGCTTGCTCTTCACTTAGTGTTAGCATTAGATGGATGGGATTTAGCCTAACTGATGGCGATATGACCAATGTGGTTTAAATGACTTAAGCTTAAGTCCCCGAGTAAAATTTAAAACCCAACTAAAGGAAAAGGTTAAAGTCAATGAGGGACTTGACAACCAACGCTACGGGTTGACGGGGCCGGTAAACTAACGTGTTGGGTGGCTCAAGCGATGACTTAAGGGATTGGTGATTGATAGAACAAGGAAACCTCAACTTATAACATTCACATGCTCTTGTGGGTAGAACCCTACTCATTCATGGAGACAAGGGTTTAGGATGGAGACCAAGTAAAGGGGGCAGAGATAAAATTCCTCAAAATTTTATGAGCTCCATCAGTGGCTCATGCTTGGGGATGCATACCCCTAGTGGGTATGGCAAGAACAAAATCTCTAGTTGAAGCAGACCAGGGCAGAAGACCAAAACCAAGGAACTTACCCAGACTAGGCAAGCAAACCCAATAGGAAAAAAACAAACTAGACTAACATATATACAATATTTACAGTATATACACTAGAATTATTTTACAAAGTGAAGGCCACAGGCCCCCAAAATTTAGAGATAATTCTTTCCTCTATCAAAAAATTGAGCGTGTTTACCCTATAGTGAATGCACATGAATAATATGTAACTTCAAATCATCAGTATCAATATGATCAACATTCCTTGTGCCAATGAGAGCAATATTTCCAACTTTGTCTCTTTCCATTATAGGTTCCTCAAACTAAATCAAGAAGGTAAATCTTTCACATTCCACATTTTCATGCGACATGTAATCATCATCAATTTGTTCATCAAACTTGAAAGCCTCATAGATATTATGGCTTAAATTAGGCCAATCCTTAATAACTTTAGGAAAGAAAGCATGACTAGGTCTATTATCAATTTTCCTCCCACAGGTGTTAATCCCTTAAGGTGATAGAAGCTCCATAATAAAATCCATCAGACAAGGGGTATCTGCAAGGAATTCCACTACAAGGTCATACTGCCTTATATCATTCTCACAATCATCTGTATCTTTGGATTTTCCTTCATCTATGTGAAAAGGTACTGAAATATCTGTATGCTCTGCAGAAATATCAAGTAACTCCTTATCTTCAACACAAGGCTATCTTGCTGAGATATCTATGCAATCATCTTGTGGGATATGAACACTCAACCTTTCAATTGTACCACTCTTCACCACAAGATAATCGATGCAACTATGTGCATCCTTTTCGTTGTTAACACCATAGCTGGGATCTCCTTTATTGATGTTTGCATCACCATCTCTTCCATGCGGTTCATAACTAAGAAAATCAAAAGTAACATCTTTATTGACAAAATGACCTACATCAACATCATTTTAATTTTCATATGGACCATTCACAATATATCCATTGATGGTAACTACCAGATACTCATTGGAGTTATCTTGAAAAAGAGGATTTCTCCTACACCAATAAGGAATGTCACTTGCAACTTCATCATCCAAAACATCTTCATCAAATAAAATATTTTTCCATGCATTAATTGGATGTATCTCATCATCTTTAAAATTAGGATGCCAACAATTCTGATTAATAGTGCACTCAAAATCAGTGAAGTCATTAGAAGAGCACAAAAAAGCAATCTCACTATCCTCCTCATCATTCATGTCTGCAACAATCGATCTATATTCAGAAAGTTCTTCACATGAGGAGAACTGCTCACTACCTAGGAAACGTACACCTACAAGGCTATTAACATACCCTCTACTAGAAGCAAGATATTCCATCTCCACTTCATATGGAGAATCATACTCAACTATGTGTTGTCCAGCTTCAATTTCCTCATTTTGGTTCCTCATTTGTATCATATTACTGAGAGCAGGTGTATTCCTTTCATTGGTTGGTGCATGATGACTGCCAACTGAATCACTTTGTGAGGTTTCACCTTGTTCTTCTTGTGTTTGTTCCCAACTAATGACATCCCAAGGAAGATAATTAGGCACCACTTCCTTATTTCGATACTCTGTCTCTTCATCCTCATCAGTACTACCAGCATTTGTTTCTAAATTTTTAGTGAAATGGAAACATTCAACAATCAATTATTCTGATTTTGATGCTTCCCTTGGATCTGGCACTCTAAAGCTTTGATCTCCTTCAACATGACCATTATTTTTCACATCATGAGTAATAGATAAAGGCATATATGACCATGCTCAATTATTTCCACAATATTAATTCAATATACTACTTGGTCAAGGCTACAAGGCTTTAGGTCCTCAAACCATTGGCTAGACCCTAATATATATGCTTCACAAAAAAAAAAAATGCACATTACATCACTAGGTCTAAAAATCCTAGGTATGTCCATCAAAACATCCAAGAATCTTGAAAATAAATCATATGGTGATTCATTTGCACGTATTCTTATTTCATGCAGCCTCTTGATAGAGAGGATTATATCATATTTTCCCCTCCTTGGCTGATTTGAAGTTGGTGCTTGCTCACATTCTCCATTTCTTGGGAGTAAAGTGGATACAACATTCATGAGGTCCCCTCCTTGACAAATCCTTTTTCCTTCTAATCTATTTGGTTCAAAATTGAGAGTAGTGCTAAAACCACTACTAGCAATTGTAGACCCTCTCATCATTGAGTATCTCAAATTGTTCTCAATGTCAATTGTAATATGATATTCCTGATACAAGGTGGTGGGATCCTTGTCTCTTAATAAGAAACTCATCTTCTTGTCAAATTCTCCTAGGTATACAATCAAACATTATCCATCACTTGGCCTTATTTCTTCTGGAATTTCTCTGATTTCCTTTGCAAATCAGAGATTGAATGCAGGAACTAACTCCCCTTAATTTATATGTACTTTCATGAAATTATTCCTTACCACACTTGGATTCACCCTTTCACCGAATTGTTCAACGAAAATTGTCATAAGCTGATTCCATGAGGCTATAGAACCTATTGTAAAATATGAGTACCAATCCCTGGCATCATCCTTCAATGACTAAACAAAGAGCTTCATGAAAACATCTTCATGATTCACCTCATAATCCCCCATCACATCCAGGAAGGTTTGCAAATGTCTAGCGGCTGATTCTAAACTTTGCCCTGTGAATTTGGGCAGATATTTCCTAACTTTCTAAGGAATTAAGTTTGGGAAACCTCTAATGCCACTAAAAACAAATGACATATACCTTTCAATAATAAAATCCCTTTGAGGGCATGATACTGCTTCTTCACCCTCCATACTTTTTCTTAATTTTACAGGGAAATTCTCTAAAAGATAATGCTTCAAAGAATAGCATACTTCTCAGAGAATTACAAACTTTGCATATAAGAAGTATGAAATAATTACTAATATTCCCTATCTTAATGCAAATTCATCAAATAGGGAATCATCTATGATCTTAAGCCTTGACTTATTTCTCATAAACTTCTTTCAAATTGAGTAATGTGTCTTTTAGATTTATTAAAATACCTGGAAATCTGTAGCAGCTGGTATCATTTATTCGTGATTGCAAATTCTGCAGACTGGGAAATATTCTTCACAATTCAACTGGTTCTTTGAACAGAGTCACCACTTCCTTTCACAAAGGAATAAACTTCAACAACATGAAGTTCTTTAAGAGTAAATCTCATTATGGGTCATTTCCAATAGCGAAGTCACACTCAAATCTGTTGATCTTTGCTGCAACAAATCATTTCCATCTTCAAGAACTTCTCAACTATCCGAACACAAGTGCTTAGGTATACGGAATTTAGAATGGAAAATACTATAACCCTATGAAATGACTCTTAGGTCTTGATTCTTCAAGATCTGAATGACTCTATGACAGGGAAATTTGTAACCAAACTTTTGAGTGCATTCACCAGTAGAGTCGCCATTCGATTGGTTGTTTTCCAGTGCACCTAAAGGAACTTCTAATGAACAGCCAATTCCTATGTTCAAAACTCCTAAAAATGACTGGCCAACAAACAAGATATAGTCAAAGACTGGGATCTTTTGCACTTTAGGCTTTGTCGGACCAAGGAGGGTGTTCCTATTAGTGTTCATTTTGAATTGTACTTGACAGAACACATTTTTTTCATAGATTAATTTGAATGAAAGATAATTATGTAATAACTACTATGAAATTGGCTTGTTTCAAGGTAATCTACTACCCATTCATCCAAAATTTACCCCTCATGGTAATTGACATAAAAATTTGTATAAAGACTAATGAATTTTAAGATGGAGTGAAAACCTAACTTTAGTTCGGTCGTCTAACAACTATTTGATCAACCCATTAGGTAAATCATTAGCAAACAAATCAATGCCTTATTGGGCAATAGAGTCACATACACAAGAACCAATAATATAGAAAATTACTTTAATATTCTGATGGGTGGACAACCCACATAACAATTTTGCATTACAGAGCTCTCTATCTCTGATATATAATTTCTTATCGGATCCCCTATGAACAATTGTAAATTTATGACTCCATTTAAGCATTTAATTGACTTTCTTGAATCAAAGCAGAAATAGAGACATACATTTGAGAAAATTCTCAAAGAAGAATGACAATATCATTAACACTTCATTCAAAATTCACTCAAATCCACATGAGGAGAGAAAGTATATCAGAATTATATGTCTATTCATACTTTATAAGTCATATATGCCTACAATTTAAGATAATGTGCATATATTCATCCAATGCTCAAAATATACTATCTATTATATTCTTGTCCTTCTGCCCATATACATTCGACTCAAAACCTAGCCAAAGTTTTCATCAAATTTTCCTCCCTCTACAAGTGAGCCTTGAATTCCCTTTTAAGGGAGCAACAAGCTTCGAGCTCAAATGCAGTTTCATTATGAATTTTTATTTCATCAAAATTTTAACTGCATTTAACTTGCATTTTAAAACTTCCCACACGTTGAATCTACAAAACATGGTCCAACAAGGGAAAACCTAAGTTGTAACTGCCATTAGAAAAGGGAATGCAAAGTGCCACCAAAATCCCTTTTTTTGCCATCCACACTGTAACGAACCAAGCATCTAAAATGCCACAGGGGCACACATCCAACGTCGAACACCAAAATGTGCCATGCACACAAAAACAAGATTGCCATCACAACAAATTTTCAACACAAAAGAAAATTACATCCGACACACACAACAACATTCATTTACTAGTGTCGTGCCTGTGATACACATGTCCACTCCTAGTCATTATGAAAGGAGGAGAGGAAACCTCAACTTCATCCTCTTTCTTTTCCTTTTCCAACACAGTTCTAGCCCACCCACTCAAGGTTTTGAACGCCAATGGCACAACAGATATCACTTCCTCATTAGAGGGCATACCATCATTCAAAAGAGCTAAATACTAATAGTAGGCAAAGTCAGTCTCAGTTTCACTATCAGAGGGGTTGCTTGTAAGGTTGATGGGCAAGTGTTGGGATCCATAGGAGCCACACTAATACCTTATCTTCTGATGTGCTCTAGTAAGAGATGACACTAGGATTTTTCCTTTGTCATCCTCTCTTCCTAAAGCACCACCCTAGAATTGTAGCCTTCGACTGCACCTAGTGGGTGTGGGTCTAGGTTTTTTAGCAGAAATGTTGACCTTCATGGCTGAAGTAGTTTCTGGTACATTAGAACTACACTCTCGGGAACTCAAACGAGCAGACTTCCTGACTGGCTTACTCATCTTCTTACCTATTAATTGCTTTAATCTAGAAAATGTCTAACTACTAAATTGTAATGAGACAAATAGCTCAGTGATTCCAGCTATATTTATCGAGTGAAGCAATGGCATCCATAATCAATATTCATCACACATGGGTAACCTAGGCAACTGATTGGTAGGTGTACCATCACCGTTTAATTCCCAGTTGCATGGAAGTCTATAAACCATCCTTCATGATTACTAGCATTTGGGTATTCACACGAATTGAGATCAACTCAATCGCTCTGCAAGATATTATCCATTAATGTGAGCTGGTTGCACAGAGTAACAATGGCAATCACATGTTGTTCACCAACTTTGAATGCTATTTGTCGATCTTTTTCCTTGATGGTTGATTGGACAGCCAGCCTCTATTTGACCACCCTTGAATTCGAGTGGTGCTTCACTGAAGTGTTCACAACCAATCATTCTCATCCATGTAGTATGAAATCTTTCCAATGTGGGGTTCCACCAACTGATTAGACCCAGACAGGTGTCGAGATCTCGCTGATCTCGTTGGTTTTAATCATTGTTCATCTTCACCCAACGATCTAGCTGGGAACGGTGAGGATCATTATGTGGCTTGCATCTTAGCCATTCATTGAAGATGTCGGGCCATGGGGTTAGTAGTGGAGAATGGGTCCCACAGTTGTGTAGGGACACATGTCCACATTTCGCCAGTCTCATTGTATTTATTCATCTGGCACTTAACTCTCACGGGCTGGTGGGGTAAAGTTATGATCTCCTCCCAGATTGCCGAATATTGAAACCTGCACTTCACTTAGTGTTAGCATTGAATGGATGGGATTTAGCCTAGCTGATGACGATATGACCACTGGGGTTTAAATGACTTAAGCTTAAGTCCCTGAGTAAAATTTAAAACCCAACTGAAGGAAAAGGTTAAAGTCGATGAGGGACTTGACGACTGGTGCTTCGGGTTGACGAGGCTGGTAAACTAATGTGTTGGGTGGCTCAAGCAATGAATTAAGCGATTAGTGACTAAAATAATAGGTCAACCTCAACTTATAACATTCGCATGCTCTTATGGGTAAAACCCTACTCATTCATGGAGACAAGGGTTTCAGATGGATACCAAGTAAAGGGGGAAAAGATAAAATTTCTCAAAATTTTATGAGCTCCATCACCTCCCCTTGGGGAAGAAACGAAGCCTATGGTGTATCAACCCGCTCTTACACCTACAAAACTTCAAAATAGAATCAAAATAAACTGAGCCGCTAGGCAACATAGGCGTTGATTTCGTGTCCTTGGTCATCAATTACAAACTGAAGAAAACAAAGAAAATCAATATCCACCTTTGAAAAAAGCACTACTTGATGATCCTCCTCCCCATTCACAACAAAACTATCTGATACAACAACCACAACTCCTGATACACCCTTCATTGGAAACTACCATTTGTCCTCCCATCATGATTAATTTGGATGATGATGATGATGAGATCTCTAAAATAGACAAAGAGCTACATAATGATCTGAATACATTATTTTCCTCTTCCATGAGCTTAAATTAAAAATCTCCTACAACAACTGTAGAACCTTGTACTTCCCCTAGTTCATAACTTGCAATTGTCCGTTTGGACAGTCAACTGCCCTCACAATACACTGAACATGATTGGGAGGCAGATGTCTTGTTAGATGGTTGAATTGCATTCGCCTTGCTAGCCTTTTGCATTTTTCTTTTATTTTGAGCTTGTATGTGCATATCATGTTCCCCCGTAATGTGTCGTTTGATATTTTCCCCTCTTTTTGAAATTCTTCTATTTGTAACTTCATTCTTCTCTATGTTGTACATCGCTTTTTGTCTTTTTCACTTTTTTTCCTTTTGGGGATGATGCAAGGCACTGAGACCGAAATGTGTCTTCCATGTTGACCCAAAAGGCCCCCTTTTTCTTTCTATTTTCCTTTTGGGGATGATGCAAAGCATTGAGATGCCCTATGTCTCTTCCATGTTGATCCAAAAGATCTTTCTTTTTCACTTTTTCTTGTGTTTTTCCTTTTGGGGATGACGCAAGGCATTGAGAACACAATGTCTCTTTCATGTGTTGACCCAAAAGCTTCTCCTCTTCTTTCTCCTTTTCATTTTCTTTTGACTTGTGTTTTCCTTTTGGGGATGATGCAAAGTATTGAGACATAAATGTCTCTTCCAGGTTGACCCAAAATAGATTGTATTTTTCCTTCATTTTCACTCTCTTTGTGTCATTCTTCCAGTTCTATGTATTTGGGGAATGATGACAGTTATGAGCTCTTTCATCAAAACATTGTAGAAATGAACATACTAACCCAAAATCCATAGATCCCTTATGTATTTGGTCTGTTCCTTTTGGGGGGAACCCTTATTTCTTTTGTTCCTTTTCTTTCACATGACGTAGCCTTACTCGAAAACATGACTTGGCATAGGGGCTTTCTAATTTGGGACTCATGTCTTGTTTCTTGTTGCATTTTTCATTCACTACTTTAAAGTAATTGCTCAAAGAACAGTGTGTAGCAATTCCTTTAAAGTGGGGGCATACATTGGCATTATTCATTTGCATTTTTTTTATTTTTCCTAGTTCTTAGTGTAGCCTTGTTACTTTATAGGATGCATTTGTCACTTTGTGGATGAAATTGGGTTTGATTCATTTCATGAGCATGATCTATCTTAGAATATTACATTCCTCTTAGTGGCCTAATGCAACACACTGCATCCCCTAAGTTGCGAATATTCTATTCTTTGATTGATCCTCTCTTGGAGACATTAGACATAATGTTCCCTAAGTTATAGGCCTCACATGAACTAAGCAAGAATCATTTGAACATCCTTTTGCATGTTGCATTTGTCATTTACATGGCCACCTTGCATAACAACTTGCATGTATGTGGTTCCATTTCATTTGTTCATGAGTTCTAAGCATATGAAGCTTTGCTTGTCTCATGAAGCACAAATTAAATTGTCCTTTGTGGTGCCTTATTAAAGTTATAAGGAGGTATAACTTTGATATGGTTGAGCAGGAGGCCCATTTTGAGGCATGAATTTCCCCATAGCCACCTTTCAGGATTTCTAACCCCATGAACAACTAGAAGTTTCATGGCCTCAAAGTGAGTATGTTGTGGATTTCTCACCTCATGGAAAACCAAAAGTTACGTGGCCCTAGAGTGAGTATACTTGGGCCTTCTCACCTGACGGACATCCATGAGTTCTCTCGCCCCAGAGTGAGTACACATTTCTTGTTTCAAACAAATAGCCTAGATCTGATCCACAACAGGCTGGAAAAAATGATCAAAGCTTTCTTTCATCCTTTTTCATCACTTTCATGTGTGTTCCTTTGTGCCTATGTTTGGTTTTCCATGATATCTTGATCCTGGGGTCTTGATCATCCCTCTTGATTATTTTTGTATCATCTTACCAGCATGAGTGCATTTAGATTCCTCTTGAAGTGCATTTTGGGCTACTTTACTGTGAGTTTCAAGCAAGTTCATCCTCTCGCTAAATTGGGGGCTTAATGTGTCGCCAAAAAATGTATAGTTGAAATTTTTATGCTCACTTGAGTCTCTCTTATGGAAATTGGCTTGATTTTTCCTATATTTAATGTTGTAATGTGGCCAACACATTCACATTAGGTCTTGGACCCTTGTGAATCATTAAGACTTATATGATATCTTGTAAGAGTGTTCTGAAGTTTTTTAACCCACTTTCACACTTTTCTAGGACCCTTTCATTATAATTCACTTAAATATCTCCTTTTTATCACTTACCAAGTCTCATTTAAAAGTGTTGTAAAGATTTGTAACAAACTCTCATGCTTTTCTAGACTTTTCATAACTAATTCAACCCTTTCTTATGTTTAAATGACCCCTTAATGCAATTTCCAACCATACTTAAGTGTATTTTTGAGGATATTCCTGTTAAAAAAAAAATAATGCACTTTAATTTCCGAAACCGAGTAAAATTTTCCTAGTGGGACCAAGTCGCCACCTGGGGTGACTTAGTCCCACTAGGCACAAAAATCAAAATAATTTTAATTTCTTGGCAGGATTTTATTCTCTTACCCTTAAGGTTGGCCTGTGATGTGTTATTTTTGGGAATTAATGAAAAATAAAGTATAAATAAGGGTTTCACCTCTCATTTTAAGACCTAATTCATTCACTCAAGCAATTCATCCATTCACTTAATAATTCTCAATCATTCTAAGCATAATCAAGTCATCCATTGGAGCAGTTCATTGCATATCTTCAGATTTCGACATCAAGGGTTTGATAATTTTATGACATTGCATGTTGTTTATTTATCATTCTCTTCTCATTCCATTTCATTTCATAGGGTTTGATTACCAAATCAGGGTTTAACCAAGGCAAACCCTTATACTCTAACCCTTAACCCTTTTCCCCCTCTTTGCATGTGTGTTTGCAGGTCTTGTATGCATATTTTTCAAAGATTTTGGTGTCAAAAATTGGTCAACAATCCATCAAATTCAACATAACCCTAATTCAAGCTTGGAGACCAATTTCAGCCTATTTTCTATATAATCAGGATCAAACACCTGTTAGAAAAACAAGTGTAGACCGAAAGCTACAGAATCTTGTTCCAGAATTCCAGAAATCTCCAAGTGGACTAAGTTTCCATCTGTGGAAAATTAGTCCCACTATCAGGCCTAAAAATTGATTTTTAGATTTCTGGACACCCATTTGGCAGATTCATGTTTTGACAAATTTTCTCTGAAACTGGACTAAGTCGCCTAGCTTGGCGTAAGTGTCCTATTCAACATTTCCAGTCAACTCTATAGGATTCCAGAGCTTCTCTACATCAGATTCTAGATTCTAGGTGCACCTCTCCAATTTTGTTTAATTATTTCATCATTTACTTGCATTCTTAGGTTTCTTGTATACATCACTGTGTTTTCCAACACTTTGCATTTCTTAGGTTTAGCATCAATAAATAATTTCCTTTTTATTTTATTGCATTAGGAAATCATATCTAGATACATTGCATCCATTTTACATTAAACTTGAGTGTATACATTAGCATTTTGGGCCCATTTCCTCTCCTTTTAGGTGAAAAAACCTAGAAGAGTTAGAGAGACTTTGGACACCCAAAATTGGTGTCCACACTTTGAATTATCCCAACTTATGTTGATAAATGTGGATTCCTACATGTTATCTTTACATTCCAAATAAAATACCTCAATCTAATTGTTCACCTTTTATATATATATATATATATATATATATATATATATATATATATATATATATATATATATATATATATATATATATATATATATATATATATATATAAGAAGTGTATGCTACAATGTTCAATTGGAAAGCCAACATATAATAATATATACATAAGTGGGTGAATATAAGAAATAAAAATGTTTGATGGTGTGTTCTATGTGCAATGGAAACTACACAAATACTACCATATTTAGGCGAGTTAAAATAATGGAGATGAATGTTGTTGTGTTGAGTTAGCAATCAAAACTACAAAGATACATACACATTTTCATGAATATATAGTTATATATGTGTGTATATGTATATACACACATATACACATGCACACACACACATATATGTATGTATATTTTCTCACATGATAAAACTATATACTATTGTACTATCTAGTTTGAAAGCTAAATTCAAGTAGTATAAACATAGCATTTAGAGTTTAGAAAAGTTGAATATGGAAATTACATTTGTAAGGCATCTGAAGATGTATGGAAATTGAGGAGGCATGTAGATGCTCAATAGTATACAAACAATAATAAGTGAGATTGATGTTAGCTACTTTCCCTCTTATAAAATTATTCAAATCTAATAATTGAATACATTGATTTTGGTTGTGTTTCAAATTTGAATTTATTTGGGGATGATTCAATCATTTGAATTTTTAGTTTCCATTTATATATGATTTGTATGTTGAAATGACTGAATTATGCATTATATTTGGTTTGACATTTACTAGGAGAGCCATATACCATTTACTGTTTATATAGGTTCATATAGTAAATGGAGTTAATACATGTACATCTATGAGAGGAAGTGTGCAAGATCATGGGGGTCCAAAATGTGGTGATATGAAAAGAGGTGTTTTTATTTTCCTAAAAATGTGAAATTCCACTTTGACTTTTACTAGGGTCAAGTAGAAAGTAGATGTTGCCATGGAAAGCACCAAACCAAAATGGATATATGTTAGAAATGGATATCCATTTACAAATAGATATTTGTTTAGTTGAAATCATATAAAGAAAGTATTCAAAGTATTGATATATAATATATTATTGTATATTAATCTATATATTATCTATATGCAATTAATATATAATATATATTATATATTATATATTATATTATATTATAATATATATTATATTATAATACAATATATAATAATATACATATTATATTATAATATGATATTACAATATAATATATATTATAAATATATATTACCATTTATATATTATGGTTCAGTCTATGATGTCCCTTAGTAATAAGGGATGGGGATGACCCGACCTATTTTAAAAAACTGTAAAATAAAACAAATATCCATTTTGAAATGGATATCTGTTATGTCTTTGTTAAAAAAAGTGACCGAGACTCATTTTTACCTGCCCTATTTATATATTAATACATAGTATATTATTTAATATATATAAAATATATGATTTATTTTATAATATTAGTATATTATTACTATATAATATTATTATATAATATATATTAATATTATATAATATCATTATATATATAATTAATATATATTATAATATTCTATAATATAATATAGGAGTCTGGTTCATGGTGAAGCGGGGAAAGGATGTTGTAGAGGGTTTTAATGGTGAAATGGAAAATAAAGATAAAGAAAATTCGAACAATGGGGGGAATCCTATGAAAGAAAAGGAGAATGTCTTCCTAGAGGGTGGAGAAAACCCAAGAAATCTTGTTGGAAACAAAAAGCCAATGATCAAGGTGGATGTAACTGAAATAGTGGAGGAACATGCACTTTTGCTTGAAGAAATAGCAATAATAGGGAGATTTCTAGGAAAACATTTCACCAAAAAGGAAATTGAAGAGTGGGTGTTCAAAAATTGGGCAGGAAATATCATAGTAAATTTTTTACCAAAATCATTTTTCATAGCTGTTATGGAAAACAAAGAGACGAGGGAAAAAGTTCTAGAGAACAATAGGTGGAAAAATGGTAACTCTTTCCTTTATTTATAGAGGTGGGAAAGATATTTTTACCCACTCAAGTATAACCTGAGAAACGAACCAATGTGGATTTGGTTATACAACTTACCATTTGAGTATTGGTCTAGGCATTACTTAACAAAGATTGGCGATTCATTGGGTCTGGAAATAGAAGTAGACATGAGGAATAAATAAACACTGATATATGCCAAGGTCAAAATCTTGGATATCAATGACATCCCAGGAGAACTAATATTTTCCACTAAAAATGGGGAATCGAGGTAATCAGTTGAAACTGAATCCCCAAAATTCTTATGCACAAACTATAGAATGTGAAACCATAACGAAGAAAATTGTAGAAGGAAGATGAAAACATATAAAGAAATGTGGAAAGCAAAGGAGTAGAGGAAAGAGGACACTAAAGAAAACTACATCAAAGAAGAAGAAAAATCTAAAAAGGGAGAATGATTGGGTGCTAGTGGTGGTAGAACCAATCACTTCAATACAACCCAAAAATTCAAAACAAAGGGAGGAAGGGGAACTGGTGATGAATGAAAATGAAGTAAGGCCTGGGATTGCTCTCCTTCAACATGTTGAACAATTTGAGACAAAATCTCAATTTATGAGTGAAGGTGACCTAGGCTATGAACCTGTGGACATTATTGACATTCCAAATCCAGGACATATCACCCAAACAATGAAGGTTGGATATACACCAAAAATAGGGAGGAAAAGAAATAGACAAAAAAGAGGGGAAGAAGCATTAAAGGGAAACCAAGCATCAATCAAAACCTACATTACAAGATCCAAGGGAGGCTACTCCTCCCTTGGGGGAAGATGAAAGTATTAACATGGAATTTTAGGGGCCTTAATGCCCATAACATAACGTGACTGGCCAAATTCCATCTAGATTGCATTAATGCTAAAATCATCCTACTGCAAGAAACAAAGTTGGTTGATCCTGAAACAACTTCATTCCTAAACTACTACAAAAAATGGAAAGGTGAATTTTTGGAAGCAAAAGGTTCTATGGCTATATTTAAAGGTCAAAGTAACAATAATATTGAAGCATCACTCATGGATTCAGTTAGAGGTAAAATCACTGGTTTCTAGATATAAATTTTTTGATTTCAATATATATGGTCCTATTCAGGTTGAAGAGAAAACTCAGTTGTGGAACACCATAGCTCAAAAATTGAAGCAAACGAAGATAGTTCTGGGTGGTGACTATAGAACAATAATGAATCTTCCTGAAAAGAAGGGAGGGTGGAAAGAATTTCCCAATCACAAAGAGATTTTTGTCATTTTGTGGATGGAAACAAACTGATAGACATCAAGATGGCTAATGGGATTTATACATGGAATAATAGGAGAAAATATTTTGCATACATCACAAAATGTCTCAGCAGGTTATTAGTCTCAGAAGACTGGCTACAAGAGGAAGTTTTACCAAAGGCCTTCATACACCCTTCAATGATCTTAGACCATTTTATTATTGAACTCATAATCATATAAAATTCTACACCGGCGAGGGGAAAATTCAGGTTTGAAAAGATTTGGCTTAGAAGCAAAGGATTGGTTGAGCTCATCAGGAATTAGTGGATGGATCCAATTAACTTGGCTGGTTCAAAAATGTTTGTATTCCATAAGAAATTAATCCAGATGAAGGAAATGCATAAAATGATCTGGAATAATATGGTCTTTAAGAACATTTTTGTTGAGAAGAGTCGCTTGGAGAAAGAACTAAAAGAGTTGGGTGAGATAGTAATAAAGAAAGGTATGACCAATGACGAATATGAGTGGGAAAAGAAGCTAATGTTAGAATAAAATGAAACTATGCAAAGAGAGGAAATCTATTGGAAAACAAAGTCTAGGGAGCTCTAGCTCCAAGAAGGTGGCCTAAACACAAATTTTTCCACAATTCAACAAGTTATCAAAAGAAGCTAGAATAGGATTGTCCAAATCAAATATATTTGGGGGCAAGTGATAAATGATGTAACATGGATTCAGACAATGGGAGTGGAATATTTTGAAAGCCTAGTTGGTGATAACGGTGAGGAAAAATTGCTCGAATGTAGTCTAATAGAGGATGTTGAGAAGAAAATAAATTATGAAGCAAATGCAATGCTCACAACAACAATAACTTTGGAGGAAGTGAGAGAGGCGACTTTTCAAATGAAACTAGAAAAATATCTACGCTCGGATGGGTTCAATTCACTTTTTTACTAGGTTTGTTGGGAATTCATAGGGGTTGATTTGCTAGAGGTATTGAAGGAATCAAAAAGGAAGGTGAATGTGCTAAGGGACCTAAATAATACAAACATTTCCTTAATCCCGAAGAAAGAAAGTTGTGAGTCCTTTTTGGATTTTAGGCCTATTTCCCTATACAACATCAAATACAAGATTATAACAAAAGTGATGGCGAATAGGCTAAAATTAATTCTTCCAAAGATAATATCCAAGGAGCAATCGGGCTTTGTCCCAAAAAGGAACATCATGGATGGAATATTAATAACTCACGAAGTCTACCACTCTCAAGAAATTGAGTTCAAAAGGAATGATAATAAAGCTAGATTTGAGTAAAGCCTATGATAAGGTAAGGTGGCCTTTTTTGATAAAAGTGATGAAGAAGATGGGTTTTGAGGAGAAATGGTTAACAAGGGTTTTTTTTTCTGCATATCAACACAAAGATACTCAGTTTTAATCAACGGGTCCCCATGTGGTTTTTTCAACTATGCAAGCGGAATCAGGAAAGGGGACCCACTTTCCCCTTTCTTCTTCGTAATCATGTCGGAAGCTCTAAGCGTCCACATTTCTAGTCAATAGAGTAAAGTGTTACTAAGAGGAATAAAGGTGGAAGATTCTCTTCCTCCACTCATGCACCAACTCTTTGTAGATGATACCATTTTATTAGGCGATGCAACCATGGAGGAATCAAAGTCAATCAAGTTGGTCAGATCAATAAGTTGGGAGCAAAGGCTGGCCAAAATATAAACAAAGAAAAAGATCTCATTTTTTTCTTTAACATAGATAAAGGGGTGCAACAAAGGATCGCAAGCAAACTCAACTTCAACATTGGTTGCTTCCCTTCCAAAAACCTTGGAGTTCCTCTGTTTCACGGTCAAGGAAAATCTTCAATGTGAGAGGACACATTGGGAAAATGCACAAACAAGATCAAAGATTGGAAGGGAAGATGGCTTACACTGGCTAAGAATTTGACCATGATCAAAGTTGTAGTATTCGTTGTTACTTGAATTCTTCCTTTCAACCTATTCAGGTCAAGTTGAGACAACATTAATTTTTCTACTCTAAAAGGAAGAAAGGTACATAAAATCTCCTAAATTTCTCATATGATCATATAAACACTGATATAGAGTGAAGTTTCAGTTTTCAACATATAATTGTTTTCCAGAAAATTGAAGTTGTTTACAAAATTTTGCATAATGTAGCCAATGTTCATTACAAGAGAGTATGTTCATATGTTTCCCACACAAACTGTGGGAGTAACTGATAATATGAGAAGTGAAATAGATCAAATATCTCAAAAGTAAGCATATAAAGGAAGAGGGATCTGTCATTGCCTAAATAATGAACCCCACTACTTGTCAGTTGTATCTTCATCTTGCTCCAAATCTTCGTTCATATCAGCAATAGATACCTACAAGGGTCAAAAAGAAGGTTTTGTTAGAGCTCATGATACCAAAACCCTTACTTGCCTAACTAACAGATATTCAACCTATTTCATACTCACATCAAATTAGAAAAGTAAAAGCATCTCAGAGCAACAATTGTAGTATCATGGAAATCAAAATAAGTGAAGTCATTCAGTCATTAGGAGAAGCCCAAACTTCTTATTCTTTCCTAAAATTTTATTGAATGTGTAGGTACATGTGTATAAATTCATCCATATCAATAAGATGCCATGTTCATTATCAACATACAAAGAAATCATAAGAACATTGCTCGTACATGACTGTCAAGTCAAAGGTGTAATGAAGGTAACCCTTCACTTTGAAATGACATTAAAAAATGAGTAATGAGCTCATTCAGAAGCATGATAATCTACATAACAGAGTAAAAGGTGCATTCATTTGTCACTAAGCAGTTTTGTTCATATGTAAATTTTCATAATGTCACTGTTTAACATCACTATCATATAGCATTTATTGTTGTCACATCATTGTACAATTTTGTCATATCATTTATTGTTGTCACTTCATTTTCATAATTTTCACATCATTATTTCCTACTATCCATATCATATAAAGTGCATACATTGAAATTACAATCCATTCATTAAGTGTATAAGGAAAATCATTGAAAGTTTCACCCATTCAATTCATGAAATTGCTTCATCAAGCTCTCAAGCATTATATCCTTAATGGAACAATCATTATGATATTGAAGGCAATCAAAACAAGCAATGCATAGGGTAATATGACCAAGATTCATAGGACAATCCAAATGGAAGGACTTCATGACAGTCAAGATAGTCTAGAAAGGGAAATCATCAAGGAAACTTAAATATATGAAGGCATTCATTTGATAATAAGGATTGCACTTAAGTTATTTACAATGGTAGGTTTTTTTAAATATGAAATTCATAAGAATGACAGTGTGAGAATGAAGACAACCATTGAATGGAGGACAATCATCACATCAAGATAAAATACAAAAATAGCAAAGATTAAAGGGATTTGATTAAAGTGTTAGAAAAAGTATCATATCTTCTTAACCATTAGAAGAGTAAAGGACAATCAATAATAATTTGACAAAGGGAAACCTATAGGTGGAGAAACATCCTTCAAAGAGACCATTAAAGGTGTTGACCTCAAGAAGCTTCATCATGATGAAGATAGTCAAAAGAGTCATGAAAAAATTGAAGGGAAGCAATGCATAGTTGCATGTACATGAAGGAAAGACAATGAGTAGATATTTAAATAATGAGGAAAAGATAGTCACAGTTCATGTGGCTATAAAGGGTGCATGTTTTCCTTGACTGTGGTTTACCTTCCATGCAAGCATTTATGACTCTTTTCCTTGAAGGTAAAACTCATTGGTGGCTATAATAAAAGCTTAAATGTATGTTGCACAATGTAAGCAATCAAGGTCAAAGAGAAATCACTATCATGAGTGGATAGTAAATAATACAATCATGTAAATCAAATGTGGCAATAGTGCAAGTGTGACAATCTAGTGTAAAAGAAAGTTTCGAATGCATAGGAAAAATTGTAAAGGTAGTCACTGTAGAATGTACTGTCATTCAAGAAGACCATTGTCATTCAAGATTATCATTGTCATAATTAGAAGGTTATAATCTACCAGTGCTATGATTGAGTCAAAAGAGAGTATATATCTCACACCTCCAAAGGAAGAAAAATAGAGAGTTTTAGGGACAATCAAGTGCAAGTACGAGGACAACCATGAGGAAAGGATAACCTTTAAAGGAAATCATGTCATAATAAGGGTAGAGAATTGATATGAAGGAAAATCATGGCAGAGAAATGGAAACAACAAATATACAGAGAAGAAGTTAGGGTTTTGTTCCAAACCTTGAGTAAAGTAAAGAGCTAGGAGATACCAAAATTCCAAACCCTAGCGGCGCTTAGTTTGTACATTTCTTATACAAAGAACATAGAAAATCATGGATTCTTTCACTTTTCAAGCATTTTCTATCACAACAATAAGGAAAAATCAATACACCACACATATTCCGAGAGAAAATACACTAGTTACAACATTTTTGAAGCAAAAAAACTTACCAGAAGTCAAATTCAAGTTGAATACGCATAGAACAACAATGATTATTAAATATTCAAGCACATTTAAGCTCGTGGATACATATTGGAGTAGTATGCAGCTGAAAAAATAACTTCAAACCCTACCATGGCAGCACCAACTCAAGCACAACAAAGTTGAGATGTGAAAATGCAAAATGGGGTTGAGTTAGGGTTATTTCCCTCTTTTTTAACTTTCATGTAATATTTTAACTTTGGCCAACCAAAGTGGAATTTTGTGCCTTTGTTTTAAATTCAAAACATAAAAATAATGCCTTTGAAAGTCGTATTATTTTACACCTTATTTTCTCCACCTTAAGGCATATTTTCCAATCAAGATGACTTGTTGGCATATTTAGTTCTAACTTAGGCGACTTATTGCATGAAAAACCTTGTTATTGTGAAAATTGAATTTTAAACTCAAGCTCACCTTCATCCATGCAAGAGTAAACTGTTGATACTTCCTAGGAATGTGAAATGAGGAGTTTAGAGTTGAGTTCAACTGTTAGTGTTTTAGTGGCAGTTTTTTTGACTTTTGGTCAAACTTGAGTGTTCTTTGGAGTTCTCTTCAGTCAAACTAATCATGAGGGGGAGTTTGCAATTATTTGAGCTCAGTTTACATTAGACGTGGTCCCCCTTTTCATGCCCTTTCCATTTTTCTCATAAAGCACTTTTGAGGTGGGATATTTTACAGTTTAGTTATCTTCACATGACTCTTCTTAGCTCTTTGAGCTATTTTATTATATAAAGGAAAAATACTTTTTTTTTTCCTTAGTTCTTGCTTATATTTTCTCTTGCACACTACAAATATTGAGAAGTTTTGTACCTCATTTTACAGATTTATACAGAGCAACAGTTTATAGCTTACTTATTATTGTCATTTATGCAACATTTTCCTGCTATTTTCGTTCAAGGTTTATCAATTTTACCTTCTCAAATTAATGTGAGTGTCTTTATGAATGATTTTGGCGAAGTTGATGTGTTTTAATCACCAAAACCTCTAGTTTTATCTCATTCATTATTGTACATGCACAAAATAAATTCTTTATCATAGGTCTTAGGTTATGTTTGTGTTTATTTTGTCTTCCAAGTTGTGAAACATAGTTTTCCTTCTGAAAAGAAAGATTATTAAGCCTTCTTTAGAAACATTATTGTGATCAAATTTCCCTTTTTTGAGTTGTGTGAAAGGGTCTTTCTGAAAAAATAGTTGTGAACTAGTTTGCATGTTTATATCATTTTGGTGCATCACCTCTTAAAAAAAAAATTTACACATTCAATCAATTATCCTTCTTACCCTTTTCCCAAACAAAATTTATTACTTTATAGGAGATCTAGAGCGGAACTAGCCCATAATCTGGAGGTTCATTCTCACAATAGGTAACCCACAACTTGAGTTTGATCCCATGTTGCATAGGATTACTGAGTTTCACACTTAGCTAAAGGGAACAATCCTTTGTGACAACAGTTTTTGGCATGCCTAGTGGGTTACTGAAACTTGTTTCAGTCAAGATTTTCATGGATTTTCACTATTTATCTAGTATATACAACAACATTTTGAGCCTTTTGAGGTTATAAGAATATACCTGGTGACTCTTATCTCTATTTTTGAAGTATATCAAGTGAAAGAAACATATGAGAAAGATACAAATAAGAAGTGTTGATCAATTCTAGTATTTGCATATGTCATCACCAAAAGGAAGAAGAAGAACAACAAAAAGGATTCCTAGCCTAGCTAGATCTCATTCCACACCTCCCAGTTATAGATCTGCAAGTACTATTCCAATAATTCAAGTTCAAAATTTACAAGTACCAGTAATTCCAATGGCTTGATAACATGCATTTGTACCGTTTAATGGGAGCAACCCATTGAATTTAGCAGAACATGATGAAATTTCAATGGTAGTGTTGAAGAGATTGCCTACATTTACTAGAGAAGATCAAACCACACCCATTGAGCATATTAGAGATGTTGCCTCATTATGTGCAGTACATCATATTATTGTTGAAAATGTTGCAGTTAGGCTTTTGGTGGCATCTCTCAAAGGCAAAGCTCTTCAATGGTTCAGGGGGTTGGCTGTTAATTCTATTTCAAGAAGGGATTAGTTAGGAGATGCCTTAAATAGGAATTTTTAAGATAAATTTGATCATCTATCCTTAGTTGAGCAGATGACAACAATCAAGAGAGCCCCACAAGAACAGATGATGGATTTCAATTTTATATTCCAAAAAACTTAGAATAGAATTCCTGCTATGGTAAGACCCTCTACTAACCATGCATTTTTATATTATCTTAAAGCTCTCAATAGTGATATTATGGTAATTATTCAATCAATGGGTGGTGTGACATTATTGGGAGCATTTGATGTTTCCATTAGGGCTGAGAAAAATCTCATTCGGGATGGAAAAATTGCAGCAAGGCCTCCAATGCCTATATTTCCTGATATTTAGCCCCTAATGCCTATCCAAGTGCCTCCCATTGCCCCATTACATGTTGTTCTAGCCTTATGCTATCAAGCATCTACTCAAAATAGTGATTCCCTAGTCCAATCTCAAGAGTTGCAAGATATTAGGAGGTTATTGCAGACCTTGGGTAACAAGTTAGTGTATACAAAGATTTTGGTACCTAATGGCTTTCTTACACTTCTAGGGTTTTTCACCTAAAAGGAGAAAGATGGGAAAAAATGGGAAATGTCTACATTCAAAACTAATGCAAGGATGATGGAAATATGTCTAAATGAAATTATCTAAATGTAGAAAATTGGTAAAACATGTTGATTATTAATACAAAACCTAAGAAATGCACCTTGTTTGAAAACATAGTGTTGTATGCAAACATATGCTAAATGACTTAGAAATGATCATGAAACAAAACAAAAAGAGGTAAAACTGAATGTGTGCACTTGAGAACTTTTTGGAAACTAGAAATGACTTCTGAAATGGTGTTGATCTTCAAAATTTGGTCTACTGGGACTCATTCAACATTTTGGGTGAATTAGTCCCAGATCTGGGAAACTGTTATGGAGCTCGTTTCAAACAAATGGGTATCCAAAACTATAGAAAACACTTTTCAGGCCTAGCAGTGGGACTGATTCACCATGGTTGGTGACTTAGTCCACTTCTAAATTTATGAAAATATAAAGATGGAAACATAGGCTCTCAGTCTACACTTTTTGTTTCTTCAGGTGTCCAATTCTGAAACTGTCAAATTCAGGCCTGTAAGTAAATTTTTGTAGATATTTTGGCTTGATCAACAAGGAGGTATCTTTAACAACTTTTCAACTTAATCTTTCATAATTTTCAAGTCTTAAATGTACCTAAATCTGCAAACACACAAGGAGAGAAAGAGAAAATATTGATTGTTAGGGATTGGGGGTTTGCCTTGGTCAAACCCCTTTTTAGGTAATTAAACCAAAATGAATAAATAATGTAATGAAGCATGAAGTAATGGATTTAGAGACTTTCCATGGTGATAGATCTTGAATTTTTGTAGCAATAGATGAAGAATCTACCCTTGAATGTCTGAAAAATGTTATCTTGATGACTTGAAATGATAAAACCCTAGCTTGCTTGACTTAAGAACATGATGAATAATGAATGAATATTGAATTGGTTATGAATTAGGGTTTAGAGGATTTTATTTATAGGCAATCCACCTAATTTTCCTGTTAATTGGATCCTTAAGGCCGACATGAAAGAAAAATAAACTTAAAATCCAACTTTTCCCACTCAAAACTCAAAAATAACCCGAATGGGACTAAGTTGCCAAGTTGGGCGACTTAGTCCCACCTCGTAGGTACTCATTCACCCAGATGGGAGACATAGGCCCAGAGGGGCCCTTTTGCAAGCCAGATTGTTGGGGAATGAAGAATTTTAGTTTTTATGTTGATTTCATCAGGTATTTGATCAAATTATGCCTTGGGATGCACAATATGGGGCTATAGGGGCCTATTAATGGTGATGCAAAGAGTAATTAGGGCTATGGAAAAAAAATTCAATGTGAAAATGTGATTAAAAACACTTTACAACACTAAAATGAGGTCCACATAGCCTAGAAAGGCACAACATCTAATGTGAATGTGTAAGACACATTACAACACTAGATTAGAATCAAGTTTAATTCACAAGCCTTCTAGATTAATGTGATAATGTCATTAAATACATTTTATAACATTAAATTAGGTGAAAGATAGGTTCATTAAGTCTAGAGAAGCGTGACAGTCTTTTACAACACTTTACAACACCTTTACAAGAGATTGTTAAATGCATAAATTATTCAATTTGTAAGGGTCCAAGACTTAGTGTGGATGCGTAAAACACCTCACAACACTAAATTAAGGCATGATTAAGTCCAATTTGTCGTCAATTAATCCTAAATCAAGCAAAAGAAAAGGGATACTTTTTTCGTGTCCACAGTTAGTGAACATAGAAAATAAAAAAGGTTAGGGTCTTAAACCATATCAAGCCCCATATTAGGCAAATAGGACACTAAACCAAGCTAATTCACAACCCCAAATAAGGAATTACAATCCAAGGCCTTTTCAGCAATACAATCCAAATAAAACAAGTTCATTAAGAGAGTTAGTTCCCATGCAGAGTAACCTAGTTCAAGACCATGATTGGTGTTTTCCATGCAATCAACCTCATATACAATCATCTTTTCCTAACAAAGTGTTAAATCAGGAACTTATGGTACAAAATCATGTTGTTGATCAACAAAATGTTGGACAAGTGACTAATGAGGATGGTCAAAATGAGGTAACATTGATGAATTGGAAAGGAGAAGAGTTTTGTGGTGCTATTCAATCTCAAGGACAAGGTCAAAATCAGTCTTATAATCATGCATTAGAAAATACCAGATCAAAAAAAAGAGTTGTGGATATATAGGAAAACAACCTAATAGATTGCAAAATAAAGGTTCTTCAAATCAAGAATCTATTATTTAACCTGTACCTTCACAAATAGTTCAAATTTTACCAAGACAACAAGTTGTACCAAATAAAGATTAGTAGAGAACTCAGCCACAACCACAAGTTGAAGGAGAGGTTGTTGTTCTAAAGGTACAACAAAAGGTAAATCCCACCTCTTTTAATATTTTTGGAGCACATGAAGAAATCAAATGTTAGTGTTTCAATTTGGGATTCATTAACACTTCCAGGTCAAAAAGATTTGCTTCAGAATGCATTATCAGATCTTTCTTTGTCATAAGAGTTAGCCAAAGATCAGCCAAACGTGAATGTTGTGACTAATCAACCCAAGGAAAAAGCAACAAACAAGTCACAGTATAAGAGTGAACAACAAATCCAAGAGGTCAGGATGCCTCTTTTCTATATTACTCTGATTATTGGTGATCATTTAGTTCACAATTGCATGATTGATTCAGGTGCTAGCAATTCAGTAATGCCAAAGAATATTGTTGACTAATTGGGATTAACATATGAACCACTCACAAAAGGAGTTGTTTAGCTTGATGGATCAGCCATCAACACAATTATAGTAATAAAAAATATAAATCTTACATTACATGCTTTCCCAAAATTTTCAATTTCGCAAGATCTATATGTGATAGATCTTCCTACTTATTTTTCCTTGTGTATGTTGAGATTTTATAGCCAAATTAGGAGGATATTTGTCCTCCAACTGTTCTCATTTATTTTTTAGAATCATATATGGCACAAAGGTCACAATAAAATATGAATTATTGGCTAAAGATCACATCGATCCATATGTTCCAAGTCCTATTAATGCTAATCTTGCATTTCATGAACATAATTAGACAAATCAACTTGTTTTTCAAGATCCTGATACTCTTCTTGAGGGTATTCCAAACCTAATTTTAGATGAACGGGAAGCTAAAAATCATCAAATTAATACTTATGTTCATGTTGAGGAGCTAGACTTGGGCATATATATGATTCAAGAGCAAGATATTACTATTCCAAATTTGGTAAAAGATAAAAAAAAAAAAGTGCAGGAAAACCAATAGCCTAATGAATTATGGAGTCTATATTTTGATGGTTCAAGAAGTAAAGTTGGTGCTGGTGGAGGAGTTGTCTTAGTTTCTCCAAATGGTCAAAGGTATTATTCAACCTTTCATTTTTCTTTCAGCTGTTCAAATTATTTTGTTGAATATGAAGCACTTGTGCATGGACTGGAATGGGTTAGAAAGAAAAATATAAAGTGTCTTCAAGTGTTTGGAGATAGTGAGTTAGTGGTCAATCAATTAAGGAATATTCGTGCCACTAAAAATGACTTACTAAAGTTGTACAAGCATAAATTTTGGGGAATGATTGATGAGTTTGATGCTTTCAATTTGTTGTCTATATCAAGGAGTCAAAATAAACAAGCTGATAAATTAGCTTCCATGGGAGCTAAGTTTGATATCCTAGCTGAAGTGAAATTTTTTGATACTCAACACTATGTTAAAGTTGTTAGACCTGTTGTTCCAAATAATAATATTTATTGGTAGGTGTTTGATAGTGATGATTAGATAACTAATTTCTTAAGTGAAGAAGTTGAATTTTCAAATTCTAATTAGTAAAAGTTATCTCAGCAGTATGAAGATCATATTCTTCAACTAAAATGAAACAAGTTGCCAAAAGGTTTGGTAACACTTGAGTCTATTTTCAATATAGATGATCAGGTCAGAAAGGAAAACCTAGAAGGTTTTTTTATCAAACAAGAGCATTATGATCTTGTTGAAATCTTCAAGGATAAGCTCCTAAAACTTGGTAAGGTATTTAATATTGAAGAAAGACATGCATTCATTTTACTTTTTCAAGAATTTTCTAATGTGTTCACTTGGGAGTATCATGACTTGAAGGGATTCAATCCAAAGTTGGCACAACACACTATAGAGCTTGAAGCAAATGAAAATCTGGTAAGAAAAAGGCAGAGGCCTTTGAATCCTAAAATTGAGCATCTCATGAAAGCTGAGCTAAGTAAGTTAATTGAGATTCAAATTATTTTCCCAAATAAGCATACCTCATGGGTGTCCAATCTTGTTCTACTTAGGAAAAAGAACAATGAAATCATATTTTGTGTTGATTTTAGAGACCTTAATAGAGCCTCTCTGAAGGATCGTTATCCGCTGCCTTCCATGGAACAAATTTTACAAGTTGTAGCTGGATTTGAAATATTTTCTTTGTTAGATGGCTTTTCAGGGTACAACCAATTTTTTGTAAAAGAGGAAGATCAGTATAAGATAGATTTTACAACAAAGTAGGGAACCATTGCTTATCCAAAGATTCCCTTTGGATTATCTAATGTAGGGGATACCTTCCAAAGAGCCATGGACATGGATTTTCATGGTTTAATGAACAAATTTGTAATGGCCTACTTAGATGACATTACTTTTTTCTCTAAAAATGCAAGTGCCCATTTTTTTCATTTGAAACAGATCTTCGAAATGTGCAGAGAATATGGAGTTTCATTGAACCCTAAGAAATCTATCTTTGTTGTTCATGAAGGTAAATTACTTGGATATATAGTATCTAAAGATGGGATTTCCATAGATCTAGAAAGAATTAGTGCTATTATTGCTTTTCCTTTACCTACTCATAAGAAAGGCTTGCAAAAATTTCTTGGTAGAATAAAATTTGTTAGGAGGTTCATTCCAAATATTGATTATCTTTTGCAACCTCTAACTTCTATGTTGAGAAAGAATGTTACTTTCAGATGGACCAAAGAAGGGAAGGAAAGTTTTGATGAAATCAAGAATGCCATAGCTACTTCTCCAACACTCATCAATCCTAACTTTGACAAAGATTTTATTATTTATACTTTTGGGAATGGAGATACTATCTCAGCTATGCTATGTCAACAGAATGAACAAGGTTTGGAGAAACCCATTGTATTTTTTCAGCCAAGTGCTTCAATATTATGAAGTGAAATATTCTTTTGTTGAAAAGAACGTGTTTGCAGTAGTTAGAAGTTTTAAAAAATTTAGACACATGCTTTCTAACAATAAAATTCAATTGTTGGTTGCTCATCCTATAGTCAAATATTTCCTATTGAGAAAAGACATTAATGACAAAAGAGCTAGTTGGATTACCAAGGTAATGGAATATGATGTGAGTATCAAAGTTACCAAGCTTGTTAGAGGCAATGGTTTATGTGAAAAACTTGCTAGAGATGCACAAAACAACAAAGAAATTGATGAACAAGTTGTCCTAATACTCAACAACAAAGAACAAGCTACTGTTCCAGCCTCTTCTACAAAATGCATTCAACAGATGGTGTATTATCTTGAAACTGGTGACTATCCAGAAGGCTTAGGAAGAGAAAAATAAAGGTATTTTAGACTTCAAGCCATTTCTTATGTTGTTATTGATGGAGTATTATATAGGAAGGACTATCATGGAGTTTTGCTAAGATGTGTTGAACCAGACCAGATTAATAGAATCCTGGAAGAGTTTCATCATGGACCTTCTAGAGGTCATTTTGCAACTAGAACAACTCTTAAGATTATGAGAGTTGGTTGTTAATGGTCAGATTTGTTTAAGGATGCACATGCTTGGGTAAGGAATTTCAATAAATGTTTATTATTTGTAGGAAAAAAAAGGCTTGTTGCCTTTCCTTTGCACCCAATTCAAGTGGAACAACCCTTTGGAAAGTGGGGCCTTGACTGTATTGGACCAATTAACCCACCTTCAAGTGCAGGTCACAAATGGGTATTAACAACAACAAATTATTTTACTAAGTGCTCAAAATTTGTAGCATTGAAGGAGGCCAATGAGACTGATGTTCTCAACTTCTATCAAGACCTAATTGCAAGGTTTGGTACTCCTGATTCCATTATTTATGATAATGCATTGGAATTTATAGGCTTGAAGGTATCTGATTGGTCAGTTAAGAATAAGCATATATCTGAATACCTTGTCCAATTATTACCCTCAGGGTAATGGACAAGCTGATTCTACTAACAAGAACTTGATTAGGATTATCAAAAAAGTAGTACACAAACAACAATATATGACTAAATAAACTACTAAAAATTGCATATAAATGAGTAACTTTAGTCACGTGACTATTAGTGGTTTATTTGTAGTCATTTATAACACCACTAAATTTATGACTAAACAATTTTAGTCATTTATTTAGTCATTGATTTTAGTCATTAATTTGGTGATTGATTTGCTCATTGATTTAGTCATTGATTTAATCATTGATTTAGTCATTAGGGTATGTGTAGGATCATGGTCGGCCAAAAAGTGGCAATGAGGAAAAAACACATCTTTCATCGACCGAAAAATGCGAAAAGAACATGTTGACTTTTTTTAGGCTCGGGTGTCACCATACCAAACACCAAACCTAGTTTTACAAATCGGATATCCAATTTGCAAAAAGCATATATAAAAAAAGTCCATTGATGTTTTGAAGTTATTTGATAGTGAAGAACCCGCAGGCGCACAGTGCATTGCTTCTTCACGTAACAGATATCCGATTTGGGAAAAATCCAATTTGGAAAGGTAAAATTTTTTATTTTTATTTGATTTGATTCAATTTTTATTAAGATTTGAATAATTTCATATGGTTTTTTTGTGGATTTTTTTAAAAAATAGGGTTTTTGATTGAATTTTTGTGAAAAAATTGAGTTTAGAATGGATTTTGATAAAAAAAATGAATGTTTTTTGTGGATTTTTTTTCACAATAGGGTTTTGATTGAATTTTTTATGAAAATTTGAATTTAGAATGGATTTTGATAAAAAAATGAATGTTTTTTGTGGATTTTTTTTCAAAATAAGGGTTTTGATTGAATTTTTATGAAACAATTGAGTTTAGAATGGATTTTGATAAAAAAATGAATGTTTTTAATGGATTTTGATTTAAAAATAGTGTTTCATTTATATTGTCTAATTTTAGATTAATTTTTTTTTAACTTTAATCAAGCATTATGGCTACCAAGAATGAGAATGCACAAATTCCACCAGTTGAGAATGAAAATCTACCAGCTGAGAATCAAAATGTAGAAATGTTAAATGCTCCACCACCTCCACAGCCATCAATTGAAGACTTAATTCATGAAAATTTGGAGCAATTGAGGGGCAATTGTGATGTTTATAAGAAAATCCCTCGATTATCCCATATGTCAACCACATTGATAGGAATAATTACAAATGTAGAAACCCTCTCCACCCAACATAATGCATTTCATTCATGGCGAGAAACCATGAGCAAATATTATGCATGTGGATTGTCTTATGATGATGTGAAAGATCTCCAAATAACAAAAGCCCAAATAGCCTCTTTATTTATTAACCCCAACGGTTTGCTAGTCAATGTTAACAAACCAAAACTTTCTATAAAATGGTGCATAGGGGCATAGTAGATAACTTTTGGGATTTTTGGTGTATGGTTTTTGATAAACCACCCAACAATAATCTTGATGTACCTTTTACTTTATTAAAAAATTATATGCTGAGTTTTTGTTAGGGCATCATGTCAATTACTTTGACATTAAACCCTTCCAGGGCATTGGTGGAGGTATGCCCCAAGATAGGCTAGGGGCAGCTAGAGTAGTCAGGCCCACATGTTCCCGTCCTCCCCTTCCTCCGCCACCTCCAGTACAACATCCAGATATTACAGAGGATGCAACCACACAAACTATCTAGGCCATTCACTCTTTGAGTGGTCTTTTGGTTTCCCATGCTTCTTCAGTAGCTCAGCCACAGTCTGGTGATCTTGGCGATGGATCCAGTGATGCTGCATCATCCTCCTCGGGTCCACATATTTGCAATACATGCCAGCAGAATATGCTTGGGTCCTATTGTATAGCCCCCTGAGCATCCATTAGACACTTCTGATTATGACATCCAGGATGTGGAGATTATAGCAGATCACACAGGGGAGTGGAGCACACCCATAGAGTCCTCTCCTGCTAGAGAGTGGACATTGGAGTAGTTACACAGGTAACATTTAAGGTGTAAATTCATAACTTGCATTTTTTTAAAAATGAATATTAATAAGAGATAGTATCAAGTACTAATATTTATTTACATGGTCTATTTAATAGTTAATGTCTGAGGAGGAGCTCACATGGGTGACTGATAGCACCCTTAGGGCCATTTCATTTGGCCTCGAGACGCACACAGTATGTATTTTTGCACTCACTCATTTACATTTTTTTACTATATACTTGCTTGTCATTTGAATTGTCATTAATGAAATTATATATTAACTTATATGTTTATCTTATTCTCTACTTGTAGGAAAAACCTAGTGTGAGCGAGGTGTGATGCTCTCTAGACTATGGACGCACAATGTTAGATAAGGGAAAGGTAATTGAACTCAAATTTGATTGAATTAAGATTTATAAGATATTTTATTGATTATGCATACATTGACATAGATTCGTAGTTTCATATGTACTTGTCAATTTTATGTACAAGCGGTTGTGAGCTATACATCATTGTTGATAAGTGCCACAACACTTGAAGGAGTAGGTATTCGAACACCTGAAGGAGGAGGTGTTGAAACACCTCAAGGAGGAGGTGTTGAAACACCTAAAGGAGATACAAAAAAAGATCAGCCTAAAGAGGTATGCGTTTATTTTATTTTGTTCTTGGTAAATATGTTCTTATTACTGATAATTCTATGCTAACTTGGATCAATTTCATGTTTTTGTTCACATATATAGATTGGAATTACAAAAATTGGTTTGGTTAGTTCTTTGAGAGGTGTATATTCTAGGACTCCTGACCCTTCGAAGAGACGTATATTTCAGGTAATCAAGATTTCAATTTTAGAGTTCAATTATAATTCAATGTGTATTGATTTTTATGTTAACTATTCGATTTTAAATTACATAGTATAACTAATCTCAATTGTGGTTTGACTTTTTCTTGTGCAGCTACCTTCAGAGCCAATGAGTGCTTCAAAGAGGCTCCATTTTGATGATCCACCAGTAGTTTAGGATGAGATAGACATTTTGGCATGTAAATATTGAATAGATACTGAGATGGCATATGCCACATATTGTAAAACTTTGTTTGAGTTGGCGTTGATGCCATTTTTGTATATGGACATACTCTTGATTATTGGATAATTTGATATATATAGAAGTTGACAATCGAAATTTAATTTCCTCGTCATGTGCATGATTAAACTCTTTGAAAATTTAATCAAGTGAGCAATAGTTAAATATCAATGTACAATAGCATAAAAAGAATGGTTAAATATTATGTAGTTTATATTCATATTATTGATTACAGTGCATTGCACATCTTTCAAACTCAAAGCATTACTTCACATTGCATAAGTAACAACTAGATGTTGATAGATGAAAAAATTTCACTAACAATATAGTTTTTACAAAGTCAACCTAAGCAGTTATGCAATTACTTCACATTACATAACTAATAACTAGGAGTAGCTATCAATTGCATTAGCTTTTCATGGAATTCTATGAGACCACATTTCTTTGAGGAAACTTGGCACAAAACTCACAAAAAATGAAAAGAAAGCACTCAAACAAACTTTAAAGGGGTCTCAGGCCTAATGCCCCCTTATTCCACATGCTATGCAACCATTTACTTGTGTTAGTTTTATGATCATATTTAATGCACAAAAAATTAATTCTAAATCAAACACAATAACACAACAAATACCCTGGGAAAACCCTCCTCTTGAGGGAGAAAAAACCAGCCAATAATATCACTTATATTATTGAATCACGATAGAAGCTCCTTTACAATGAAGGCCGATAATGAGGCCTAATAATATGCACCATAGACTGATGCCAACACAACAATACAATGATGTAATTCTCAAATGATAATCCTCAACCTTCTCACAATAACTCAATCTGTAGTTGAGAGTTTCTCACTAACTCACACTTGATATGAAATGGAATGTATGAAAAATGTATGTCTCAAAACAATGAAATGTATCTAATATATATACAAGCTGAGAGAGATGCGACTCTTCACAATATAGGTCGGCCTCCAAAAAGAATGTGCCTCCTCAAAGATTGCACCTCCAAGATAGAAGTCGGCCTTCATAAAATAATAAATATTATTTGACATAAATCATGCCTCAAGCATGTCGGCCTCTTCATAAATGCACCTCTTCATTAACTTGTATCTCTTGATGAATTAGCATTAATCACAAATCAATATATATATATATATATAAATTAAATAGCTTTGGCTATATTTAATTTATTCTTATGTAGAGGAGATCACTGGAAGGATATGACTAGCACTGCAATAATCATCAACACTCCCTCTCAGCTAGGGAGGATACTTCCAGCTGCACAAGGAAAATCACCTCATTGTGATGCCTAGTACTATGGCTACAACCATAAGTGAAAAGAAGAATATCATCTCATCGTGATATTAGATATCGCCTCAACATGATATCAACCATAATGGCTACAACCATACTATGGTGTGTACAAGTGTTCATCACAGACCTCAACTAAAACAACATCCATAGGTGCTCTTCCGGTCAACAACACAACCATCCAGAGGTGCTCTTCCAGTCAGAAACACAACCATCTTCTTTAGGTTCAGTAGGATCAGTTCCATGGCTGCAAGTTGTGACTTCATGCTTGATCATTTCTTTGGTTGGCATGACTTCCTCATAAGATGCCTCAAGCTTTTCATCGCTAAGAAATCTCTCATCACCTTCCTATAGTAGAGTTATCAGCATTCTTCAAAAATCATAAGAATTCTTTTAGTACACTCAAGAGTTATCAGATGTCTTCTTGCAGTCTCAAAATTTATTTTGTATCATTGTTACATTGGTACTTGAGTGTGGTAGCTTAATATAGGTCCACAATACAAAACCTGGTTTACCTGTGCAGTGTAACAGTGGCATAGGAAGATTTTTCTTTGAAAGCTCAGCCTCTTGGAATGAAAATGCTTGTTTGCAAAAAAAATGAATAAGAATGAGGTAGTTAAGGTGTTTGAAGTGATTTAGAGGTTGCTTTTAGGGTAGTTAAGGTGTTTGAAGTGATTTAGAGGTCGCTTTTAGAGAAGAGAGATGTTGAAGAGTACATCAAGCCAGTGAGAACCGAAGTGTAATGTGTTTTAGTTTGTGGTACTCCTTTGTTTCTCAGCAGATGTGTGATAAATTCTTAGTTCAATGATGTTGAATAATTTTTGAAAAAAGATAGTTGTGTCACAGTCTGCATTCAATCCAACAAGCAAAAATGAAATCTTAACCTCTTGTAATGAAAATGCTTGTTTGCAAAACAAATGAATAAGAATGAGGTAGTTAAGGTGTTTGAAGTTATTTAGAGGTCACTTTTAGGGTGGAAGGCTTAAAACTCCATTTTAAATGCACAAAAAAGAATGAAATTACTTCAAACCAAGTTTGTGAAGAAGTTAACTATGTTGCCCACTAGTTTCCCTTAAGAGTCCAAAGTGCTAAAAGAAACAATGATTGAAGGTATATTTCTCAGAGACCATGATGCTTATAGACTCTCCGTCCAAGGCTATGGGATTGTGTTGTGACCATCTACAAAAACCTCTCTCATTTTTTTCTATCTCGGGCGTTTTCTGTGGTGATGAATTTTCAGTGGAGGGAAAAGTTGCCAGATGCAAGCAATGTAAAGTTGCAAAGTGGTGCAACTTTCATTCCACAACTCGTACGACCAAACAGACTATTCCAACACGTTCAGATGGGTACGTTTACGGTAGGGATGGTCCTCTCTTGCACCCAAATATGCCGAATCACTCTGAGCTACATTGGACTAGCGATTTCCTTTAAGAGTCCAAAGTGCTAAAAGGCAGCAATCTTTCAAGGTCTATTTCTCAGAGACCATGATTCTTACAGACTCTCCGTCTAATGATATGGGGTCGTGTTGTGACCATCTACAAAAACCTATCTTGGTTTTTGCTATCTCAAAGGTGTTTTCCTGTGGTGATGAATTTTGAGTGGAGGGAAAAGTTGCCAGATGCAAGTAGTGTAAAGTTGCAAAGTGGTGCAACTTTCATTCCGCAACTCGTACGACCAAACGGATTGTTCCAACAGGTCTGGATGGGTACGTTTAGGCTAGGGATGGTCCTCTCTTGTACCCAAATACGTTGAATCACTCTGAGCTACATTGGACCAGTGATTTCCCTTAAGAGTCCAAAGTGCTAAAAGGAAGCAATATTTGAAGGTCTATTTCTTGGAGACCGTGATGCTTACAGAATCTTCGTATGAGGCTATGGGATCATGTTGGGACCATCTACAAAAACCTCTATCATTTTTTGCTATCTCAGAGGCGTTTTCTTGTGGTGATGACTTTTCAGTGGAGGGAAAAGTTGCCAAATGCAAGCAGTGTAAAGTTGCAAAGTGGTGCAACTTTCATTCCGCAACTCGTACAACCAAATAGACTATTCCAACACGTCTGAATGGGTACGTTTATGCTAGGGATGGTCCTCTCTTGCACCCAAATACGCCGAATCACTCTGAGCTACATTGGATCGGTGATTTCCCTTAAGAGTCCAAAGTGCTAAAAGGAAGCAATCTTTGAAGGTCTATTTCTCAGAGACTGTGATGCTTACAGACTCTTTGTCTAAGGCTATGGGCTTGTGTTGTGACCATCTACAAAAACCTCTCTCGGCTTTTGCTATCTCAGAGGCGTTTTCCTGTTGTGATGACTTTTCAATGGAGGGAAAAGTTGCCAGATGCAAGTAGTGTAAGTTGCAAAATGGTACAACTTTCATTCCACAACTCGTACAACCAAACGGATTGTTCCAACATGTCTGGATGGGTACGTTTATGCTAGAGATGGTCCTCTCTTGCACCCAAATATGTTGAATCACTCTTAGCTACATTAGACCGACGATTTCCCTTAAGAGTCCAAAGTGCTAAAAGGAAGAAATCTTTGAAGGTCTATTTCTCAGAGACTGTGATGCTTACAGACTCTCTATTAGAGGCTATGGGATCGTGTTTGGACCATCTACAAAAACCTCTCTCGGTTTTTTCTATCTCGGAGTCATTTTCCTGTGGTGATGACTTTTCAGTGGAGGGAAAAATTCCCAGATGCAAGCAGTGTAAAGTTGCAAAGTGGTGCAACTTTCATTTTGCAACTCGTATGACCAAACAGATTGTTCCAACACGTCTAGATGGGTACGTTTACGCTAGGGATGGTCCTCTCTTGCACCCAAATACGCTGAATCACTCTGAGCTATATTGGACCGAGTGAAATTAGGTGAAAATTTGATGCAGACATAAGGGCACAATCAAAAATTCTTTGCAACCAACCTATTTGAGGCATCTAACAAGATTATTCTGACCTCTTTGGACAGTCTGAAACTCCCTTAAAACTTGACAAGCAACTAAATACACATTTCCCTCTTTAACCCCCTTAAACCCTTGTAATAGTGAGAAACTAGTTTTTGTCCAATTACTCCACAATCTTCCAAAACACCAGATGAACACATGACTGATTCAAACACCCATATCCAAGTTACACAACATATATGAGAAACAACATAGACTCCTTTGGACCAACGTTGAATTCCTATACATTTAGCCTTCAACAGGCTACTCAATTAGCCCAAAAATGCAAAGCAACATACCTTGAAACACCACATAGACCCCTGAAACCTTGGAGCAGCAAATAAATTGCCAAGAAAACAAAGATTCTACAATTGGATTCCATTTGTATGGATGTGTAACCGTCAAATCAAAAGACCCTTGTTTTTAGTGTATTTCTTGAGGGTTTATTGGATGTAGCACTTCCACAACCTTTCAGACTCTGCCACCACCTTAGAAACCTTTATTTAGGCCCCAATATGCTTAGAAAACAAAGAAAATTTTGGTATCTCAAAGATTTTTGCAAACCCTAGGGTAAAAACTCTATTTTCAAGTGAAAAAAAACCATCGTTTTTAGACCTTTAACTCTTCATTTTATTTCCAAACCCAGTTCTCCACACCTTCTACTCTTGAAATAATGTCAAGACATGTAATAACGTTTCTAGATAAAAAATTTATACAAAAATGCTTGAATGGCTTGTGCACAAGTAGAAAACACAAGAAAAATAGTAAAATATGAACTGAGCAATTGAAACTTTATTGATTCAAAGAAAAAAACTCCTTCAACAAAACCTGTCTCGAGCCCTTGAAGGCCTTAAGTACACTTGCATAACCCATGAAACCTCCATATAATTCCTCCAATTTACAAAGCAATGGGAAGATAAAACCATGTAAGTGGTTTCCCCAAACTGATTGCCACCAAAACCATTCTTGATAGTTTAAAACCACGAACCACCCCAACGTGTAATTATGATAGCACTCAAGATAGAATCCATGAATAGATAATGTATTTGACCAATAACTCATTGAGAGATCAAATTCCCAAAACTAGCCCTCCACTATGAACATATCAACTAAGTAGGAACCCATAACATTATGGAAAGATGATCCATTTCTCCCAATGTAACTCCCAAGCATTACATGTGAGAGATGGTCAATTTCATTGATGGCAATGACGATCAACACCTCATGATCATTCAAGTATTGATTCTAACAATACAAGAGATTTACACATCAAATTGCAAGTGAATATAATTTACTATATCTTAACATAAAAAATGCAAAACCTAATAGAAAAATGTATCAATGACGTACAAGGATGTATAAGAAAGTTCAAATTTGAAAATAGAATGTAAACTTAGAAAACTTGTAGATTTGAAAACCTTAATAATGTAAAACCCTAAAAAGAAGGTTGGATCAAGTGTAGGATTGGTTGGGCTCAACAAAATATAAAGAAAAAAAAATATTTATGAAGTTAACCTAGGATAATTAAGTAAATGCAATCAATCAAACACAATCAACCTAACATAATTAAGGGTTGATAGGGGTATTTGATAATTAAGGGTTGATAAGGGTATGAATGTTTATCTTTGATATACTCTTGAATATCTAGGGACTTGGTGGTATTTAGAAATATCATAAGGGTTGTTGATTTCTCATGGGGAGGCAAGTTCTCCTAGATCAATCCCCAAAAAGTGAAACAAGATTAAAAATAGTTGGCAAGCACTCTAGATGTTCAAATTTGTTACTCATTTTTATTGCATTGAATCAAAATGTCTCACTATTAATTGCTCCAATGCTATAAGATAAATGAATGTTTTCATGATTATAATGAATATATTGTATGTTATTAATGCTAGCGTATATCATCAAATTATGCCAAACATGTGTTTAGTCAACTCAAAGTGGGTGAATGACGCCACTTAGCCAAAAGTTTGAATTTTGAATTTTAAAATGAAAGGGAATAGGTTTGTGACCATGAGGTCACCCTTGCAATTGAAGAAGTGTCCTAGAATGGGTTAATAGTTAAATCTAAGTGGCTAACAATCAATTCCAGGTGGCTAATGGATAAATGAGGGCATACCCATTGGTGAATGTGATAAATGGGAAAATAAGGTAAATGTATAGATGTGTGTGAATAAGAATAGGATAGGGCTAATTGTATAGTGATTTAAGTATGAAAATTGATAAAAGGCTAGAGAGATGAGCTTGAATTTAGATGTTGAGTCACTACGTACATGTATCAAGACATTTCTTCAAAATAGACACAAAATTGTGTGGGAAATGACATGGTATGCACAAATTTTACTGTTACAATTACACACATATTGATTTACAAATGCTTTGCATATAGATTAAATTTACTTCAAAATTAATACCTATTAATACTTCTTCTTTAAGAAAACATGATTATGTATTCTCTAATAAAACTTTCACCATAACAAGACTTCTTGCAATTACTTCAATTGTAGCACACATAATTTCATATTGCACCTATCAATGTGCCCATTACATCTTCACATGTGATTGCTAGTATATGTATGTCTCTTCAAAAAACATAGATGGGTTAAGCTCTCTCCTTACTCTTTGAGTAAGAGATATAGTAAGAGATAGTAGGTGAGAGGACTAGATAGTATTACAAAACCTGGTTCAAACGATCATACCGATAGGAAAGAACCACGAAGAAAACCTTCGGTTGTAGCTCGATTAAGTACAAAAATAGACCCCTTTACAAAACCTATGAGTTTCCAAAATACAGACCCCTTTACATTTTAAACACACCCTTTATACAATGCTAGAAATTTGACCCATATTTCAAAAAACATCACTGGGTATAGATTATGCCCATACACAATTATGACCGTTTTACATTGTTTCCAATTTGAGAATTCAAATTTTACAAAATTTTCCTATTAGAGGCATTCAGGGCATAGTCTTCAACAATAGTAGTATGTTCACGTTCTAGACTGACAAGCACCTGTACAAACCATCAAGGCAGCTTAGAATAACCAATCTATATTGTTATAATCTATTGCATACCTCTTCGAAAGGATCAGAGCTAGCTATTTTTGTAGCAGGTCCATGATCAATCATGCTAGGAATATCGCAAAAGTGGGAAAATGAGAAATCTATATTGTCACAATAGAAAAGATGCTTAGACTAACATATCTATATTAATCTAAACAACCTGAATGATGATGAGTTAGTGATTCAAACTATAAAAGACACATACCTCTTCGAAAGGATCATAGTTGGCTATTGTTGGAGCAGGTCCATGATCAATCATGCTAGGTGGTCGATTCCACAAAAGGATATAAAAGTCATAGAAAATCCTAACCTGGGAATTAGACATTCTAGTAGGTGACTAACATCTTCTTATGGTCATTCATTTACATTGTCAAACCAAGGAATGTATACTTAAAATGGTGTGGCACTGTATGTGCACTAAAGACCAGTTTCAATCATAATTTACCAAAAATAAATGCTTGGAAGGAAGTCTACTCATGCTGTAGGAATGTAATGTAAAGTCTTCTTAACTTAAGCATAACTTAATCAAAACATAAATCATGACAACTATTACTAAGAAACAAACTATGAACTGGCCTTATTCTATAGGAACAAACACATGGATGGATTCAAGACTTGGCATCCCCCTTTCATTACCACTACCATGTTGTACTTCTTCAACTTCCATTGTCTTAGTTTTCACTTCCCCAGGAATAACAGATGGACTTTGTGGAACATTCTCAGATACATTCTGAGAAACATCATGACTAAATTCTTCAGATTCCTCAGGAATTACTATAATTTCAGGTTGAATGGAGGTTGAGATAACTTTACGTTGTTTCCTTGATGAAACTCTTTTTGGCAATGTTTCTAAAGTAACAGCTGCAGGAGAAACTTTCGTGGCTTTCCTCTTTCTAACCTACCTAGAGGATTCAGACTCAGTAGGAGAAGATGATAGTGAAACTGTAGTGGCAATAGGCATTGTTGCAGGAGAAACTGCTACAGGGGAAGATCCTGCAGGAAAGAGTGGAGTAGAACATTTTTGCTTTTGAACATGAGGGTCAGATTTTGGAGTTTATTCTACCCAAGATGACTCTCCTACCTTCGTTTTCCCTTTTTCTTTTCTACCAGCAAACCTGGTTTGTACTTAGGTAGAGGGCTCTGTTGTGGAGGCTACAAGACTAAGTGTTGTAGGAGTAGATAACCTCTATAATTGTACTATCTTAGTAAGGATTGCCTTAATTTCTCTATTGGTAACCTCTGCCTAACCATTGGCTTGAGGGTGATAGGGGCTAGACTTTTTGTGCCTGATCTTGTAATCATTCATCAATGCAATGATTAAATTTGATGTAAAATGAGCTCCTTGATCAGTAACAAGTTCCCTTGGGACTCCAAACCGAGTAAAAATTTGCTCATACAAGAACTCAACAACTTTATTATCACGGGCATGTGTCATTGCTTTCACTTCCACCCACTTGGTTACATAATCAGTGCAAACCAAAATGTATGATTTCCTATTGGATGGAGGATCAATAGGCCCAACAAAATCCATGCCCCACTTGTCAAAGGGATTGACTACCACTTGAGGATATAGGGGCATTTCATCAGACCTTGTTGGTCTCCCCATGCGTTGACATCTATCACATTTTCTGGTGTAGGTTGCAACATCTTTGTGTAGTGTGGGCCAATAGTATCCTGTAGCAAGCACTTTCATAGATGTTCTCTTGGCTGCAAAGTTCCCACCACATGGCTCATCATGACAGGCATGCATAATTTCATAGGTCTCATCTTCCCTAACACACCTTCTCATGACTTGGTCAAGTCCTATGTAAAATAAACAGTCTACAATCCATGAAAAGTTAAAACTTTTCTCTACCAACAATTGTCTTTCCTTTGGTGAGAAGTGGGCTAGGATCTTGTTGGCTGCTAAATAATTTGCAATATCTGCATACCATGGAGTTTGAGCAGCAATAGAAAATAAATGTTCATCAAGAAAGAGCAGGTATCATCAATTACCTCAGGGGTGGCAAGTGTAGTTATTTGAAATCTTGACAAGAAATCAGCCACCACATTAGCCTAGCCTGGCTTATCAATAACTATGATATCAAATTCTTGCAACAATAGGAGCCATCTTGCTAATCTACCAGATATGGCAGGCTTATTCATGAGGTTCCTTATTGCTGCATGATCTGTATGGATAAATATTTGGTAACCAATGACATAATGTTGAAACTTGTTCAGGGCATACACAACTGCTAGCAATTCTTTCTTTGTGATAGTATAGTTTAATTCAGGGCCTTGAAGGTTTTTTCTAATGAAATATATGGCATGCTCTATGGAATTCCTTTTTTGTCCTAAAACTGCCCCTATGGCATAATCAGAAGCATCTGTGTGTATATGAAAGGGAAGATTCCACTTCAGTCCTTGAAGAACAGGTGCCTGAGTAAGTAAGTTCTTAAGCTGCAAGAAAGATTTGTCATAGGCCTCAGTCCAGTTATATTCAGAGTCCTTTGTCAATAAGGCATATAATGGACTGGCTATTTTGCTGAAATCTTTGATAAATCTTCTATAATATCTAGCATGTCCTAGGAAGCTTCTAACATCCTTTTGTTTCATAAGTGTTTGCAAAGTTAGAATGACTTCTATTTTTGTAGGATCAACTTGAATTCCTACTTGAGAGATATGATGGCCTAAAACAATTCCCTCTTGCATCATCATAAAACACTTCTCACTATTCAAAGACAAATTTTGCTCCTTACATCTTTTCAACACTTTCTCCAAATTTTCTAATGCTTCTTCATAAGTAACTCCATAAGTGGTGAAGTCATCCATGTAGATCTCCATAGAATCATGAGAAATGTCAACAAAAATACTAATCATTGCCCTTTGAAATGTTGCAGATGCATTACACAAGCCAAAAGGTAAGACAAAGTAGGCAAAAGTGCCCCATGGACTGGTAAAAGTTGTTTTGTCTTGATCCTTAGGGGTAATTCTAATTTGCCCACTATATCCATCTAAAAAGGATAAATACTTTTTACCAGACAATGAGTCTAGCACTTAGTCAACAAATGGCAGTGGAAAGTGATCCTTTTTAGTTGTTGTGTTCAGCTCCATGTAGTCTACACAAACTCTCTATTTTCCACCTTTTTTAGGAACAATCACCAATGGAGATACCCATTGACTGTCTAAAATATAGTATATAAAACCAGCATCAAACAATTTTTAGAGCTCTTTTTTAACTATTTCCCTGAGTGCTAGGTTTATCCTTCTTTGAGGCTGTCTAATAGGTGAACATTCTTCCTTAATGTAGATCCTATGAGTACAGAGTTGAGGATCTATTCCCTTCATATCCATATAGTCCCATGCAAAAGCTTTGTGTTGATCTTGCAGCATTGTGACTAGGGCAGTTTGTTGAGATTGAGACAACTTATTATTGATGTTTAGACAACAGCTTGGAGACACTTCTACTTGCTTGGTAAGATCATTCATGGAGGTTGCTGATAAAAGTGGTGTTTGTATTTCATGTGGAAGAAAATTGTGATAAATTGTAGGAAATTTAGGTGGCAGGCTCTCAGGATTCAGTTGTTGTAGGAAACACTGCTGAAGACAACTATCTGGAACAGATGGGCTACTCAGATCAGAGTTGAACTGCAAAATGTGTAAAAGTAGGCCATCCTCACTCTGAAGCTGGGAAAACGGATTAGTTTGTAGCATCATTAGCTGAGCCAATGAATTGACTTCTTTAGTTTCCTCTCTTAAATCTAGCCAAATTGGTTGAGACAAGTCTGGCTGAGGCTAGGCAGGTGGGTATAAATCCAATTTCTTTCTTGACTGACCATCAAAAATTGTCATGTCTCCTGAATGACATCCTATAAAAGCATCAACTATGGCTAACCATGGTCTACCTAGGATGATAGGATATACTACTCGATTTTAGATAAAAAGCATTAATCAAAGAGTTAAAACAACCATCATCAATAAGAATAAGGGTATTAAAAATACATCATAATATTCAAATTATGAGCATATTTCAAGCTCATCACTAGGAATATCACAAAAGTGGGAAAATGAGAAATCTATATTGTCACAATAGAAAAGATGTTTAGACTAACATATCTATATTAATCTAAACAAATTGAATGATGATGAGTTGGTGATGAAAACTATAAAAGATGCATACCTCTTCGAAAGGATCAGAGCTGGCTATTGTTACAGTAGGTCCATGATCAATCTTGCCAAAAATATCACAAAAGTGCATACAAAATATCACTATTAAATACACCTGCATTGCAATAGTATATAAAATATCAGTATTAAAAATAAAGAACACTTATGAACTTAGTCATAATGAACATAAGCATTCTACCTTCCATTCTTGAAAATGAAATTCAATTGTGCCTGAAGTGTCATCTCTTTGCTTAAGAGTATCCAATATTGCTTCATGATGAAAATTACTAAGTGTTCATAGTTGTTTTATCTTTGGTCTGGCATGATGCTTCAACAACTTAACATTTTTTGCTATAACAAGGTGCGAATACATGAGAATGGTTTTGTGTTTCTCATAGTCTTCAAATGCAGGTATGCCATTCTTTCTAATCATGTATGTTCACAACCAAGTTCCTGCAACCACAACTGAACCTATAGGATACATGAAACCATCATCATCTTCCATCGTGTGTTAGCTTATGCTTTACCCGAACACATCAATCCAACCAATAGTCTAATCTCTCTTCATTCCCCTACGGTGCAACAACTGCAAAAATATGTCCTAGCTATAGTAGATCTCAAAGCAAGTCATAATCAGCTAAACTTTCCATTGTGTCATTTGTCATGGATATTGTTTGAGATAAAGGAGTTAAATACTATGGTACCCATGTATCCACCCACTCACTTGACTCACATTGATTCCACTCGCACTAAATACAACTCTGACAAAAACAAGCCAACTCTTGTGTCCAAATGGTCCATGTGCCTGCATTTGAGCTTCGAAATGAATGCATCTTTGAAGAATCTTTGATTGTATGACAATCCAATCTGCCTCCCACTGTACCCTCCTCAATGAAACAAAAGAATCTTTGCACTGTTGAATCAAGTGTCCCTCCCTGTGACAATGCTAAACTACACCAATCAACTATAGAACATGCACCACTAAATTTTCTCCTAAAATCTTCAATTGTTCCTTAACTAGAGCTCTCTTTACGCATGCACCTGCTCCATCATGCTCCCCTTTCCCATGTCCAGCTTCAAAAAAACTCCAAAAATAAGGTAGACCCTTGTCTACATGCATTCTACTCAACCAATAAAACATACGAGTGTTCATGAATTGACCTATGCAATTATCTGACCAAATTAGATGTCGACCCAATGCTATATCATGCTCCTGCAAGAACTCAAAAAAATTCTCGAAACAATGTTGGACATACTTAGATGAGTGAGATCTATCATCACTCATATAAAAAATGATACTTTATGATTATCTTTTAATCCTCCTTTATACTATTAGGTGCATGTCTAAACGTTATGTGGAAAAAAATAGAAATCTGAATGGAATTGTAATACTGAGATTGTACCTCGTTTTGTGGTTGCAATGTGTAGTTTTATAAAAAATCAACCACTGATATAATAGTGCCAATTGGAAAAGAATCCTTACACATCCTAAATTGTTGATCCAACCACTGAGACCTATGACTATTCCTTGCATACTTGTAGAAAACATTGTCCTTAAAATCTGAAATAAAATCAGCAACACTGCATTCTTTGTAACCAACTCACATCTAGAACCTTCACCTCCACTTTGCAAAGTATATTTGACTATCTCATATCTCTTTTTTCTCAACAAGCTTCTTTCCAAATTCATGTTTAGAAATCTCATGAAAACATTGAACAAACTTTAACAAGCCAGCACATTGTGAGCACTTTGCATTTAAACAATCATTTCTATAGAAAAAGAAACCATCATCTCTAGAACATAAAAATAGATCTAGCAAGTCCCTTGATGATTTCGGAAGATGCATTGCACCACACTCCTACAAAATTTCATTAGTATGCAAAGTAGAATGGATATAGCATAATAGCTCATGGTACATTAAAAACTCCACATGGTATTTGCAACAAGTATTACGAATCTTAAGAGGCACACAATAAAATGGCTTCAAACCCTCAAAAGTCCTTTCCGAGATTTCCATATTTTTGTGTTTCAAAAAAATTTTTGAACAACATTGTTTGGCTTGATTCTAAGAAATGTTTAGGATGTGGTGTACGGTCTCGATTGCCAATTCTTAACTTTAAAACATCCTTTGCATTGGGTGATACTCTAGAGTTATCATGCCAAAATTGTTGAATTACCTACTTTACATTATCGGTTAGCTTCTTATCAA
>VDFB02000010.1:6646622-6737163 GCA_007258455.2 Sequoia sempervirens | reverse complement strand
GAGAGAGAGGGAAAGAGATAATATTTAAATATTTTATATTAGTAATACACTAGTTATATAATATTTTATATATTAGTAATATATATATATACATTAACTAAAATATAGAAATAATATTTAAATATTATACATAATAATATAATATATTATATATTAAATTATAAACTATATTTTATATTCTAAACTAGATATATTAAAATAAACTATAAAATATTTATTGCATTTTCTAAATCATATATTACAAAGTATAAAACATTTTTTTAAATCATATATAAACCAAATCGGATATCGGATTCAAATCGAATATCCGATTTGAAATAGATATCTGATATTTTTGAGAAAGAATTTATTGCCTAGGGATTAGCCTCAGGCTTGCTTTGGTATTTGGCTTAGGCATGCCAATCCTAAGAAGTCAACGCAAAAAACATGTTTGACAACTCACCTTGGTTTTCTAGACTTCGTCCATGTGGCTGACGACTTTATTTTTAGCCAAAATTGATGAAACAAAAAGGGTTTGTAGAGGAGACTCATATTTACACCAATATAAATTATTCTTTACTTTGAATTTAATAAATAATTATTATTAATTTTCTATTAGAATTACGACTAAAGTCCTGATTGATAGGCTGATTGAAAAATATCTATAACTTTCAAATGGTATCATATTTTTTAACCTGCAACATGTGTCACATCTCTATGCTTCAGATAATTATAGGGACAAAAAATTGAATTTCATGAAAGCCTTTACCCAAGCTAAGGTGGCTAGACATATGTGTTTTTATATTTTTTAAAAGTTGTAATAAAAATTCATAATTAATTATTTACTTGGAAAAATACAAAAAAATATGTGTCACATCTGGACATGAGTCATCTACTTATATCTAAAATATTATAAAAAAATATTATCATTTTATTGTGGTTAGGGTGGTCAGACAAACACCTACTTCTTATTTTTTCCTAGAAATTTAAGTACTACTACATTGAAATTTCAAATTTTCACCAAATAGCTTTTTTTTTTTTTAAAAACTTAATAGTTTAGAAACTACATTCAATTTTCCACATATTCTATTCTTACATATTTTTGAAATAATATAGATAACTTATTCAAATTTTTATATCAAGTTGCCTATCTCTAATTTTTCTGAATTTTCATTGCTACTTAAGGGCCCATTTTTTCCATGATGATCCTGCACATACCCATTAATTTAGTTATTTATATGCAATTTTTAGTCATTAATTTAGTCATGGTAGTGATTTATGTAGTCATATAATTAGTCATTGATTGTTATTAACTAGTCATTTATTTAGTCATGGTAGTCATATATTTAGTCATTAATTTATTCATATATTTAGTCATTACTTTAGTCATACATTTAGTCATTAATTTAGTCATTAATTTAGTAATATATTTAGTCATTAATTTAATCATATATTTAGTCATTAATTTAGTCATATATTTAGTAATTAATTTAGTCATTACTTTAGTCATTAATTTAGTCATTACTTCAGTCATATATTTAGTCATATATTTAGTCATTTTTATTTACTAGTTTCCATTAATTGGTAGTAAATATAGTCATGAAATGAATAATTTATTAAATACCATAAATTTTATAATGCAAAACTAACATAATATTAAACTTGAACTAAAATATAAAAGAAAATAAAACTATTGCATATACGAACAAGCTACAACATGCTAGAATTAAAATATTGATTCAACATCATGATAAATAAAGGTAATCTATAATAAAAATTTAATGCAAATATATATATATATATAGTTACAAGATGTAAAATTTGTCTAAGAGTATATATGTAAATATAATGAGAAATGTCAAAGTTGTCTAAGAGTTTCCAACTCTTTCAAATACACCATGATAATTAAGATCCCTAAACAACACATTCAAAATACTACATAAAGCAGTGAGCCAAGATGTCTAACATTAACTAGTACATGGTAAACATGTTCAACTATGTCATTTTTTGCAAATATTTTAGTGGCCACTATGTGAAGGTTCCCTCTTTCTCTTTTAGACAAACAACTCCATCTATTTTGTTTTCATAAACAAGGGGTATGTTGTGACCTTTAAAAATTTTACATTTGCATCTCATGTTTCTTTCAAGTTGACTCCATGTACAATAGATAGGGAGTGAATCCACCCAATTCCCGTAGCATCACCATCAAATAGATCCAAGACCCTAACTTTATCCCCTTCTTTGAGTTTATCATTAATACATTTCTGCAAAAATTAAAAAAAACAACACATTATATTAGATAGGTAAGGATTACCCTTGTTTGCATAATAAAACAACCATTGCTTACTTAAATAGTACTTGCATGTGTGTGTTAAAATAATTGCAAAAGGAAATTTTCAAAATAATTGTAATGGTCTAATTTACTAAAAAACCAACACTCATAGCAGTGCTTACAATGTTACTATTAGCTTCATGCTAATCAGATACAAAGGCCACAAGTATAAACACTACATTACCATGCACGAATACCAGACACCTAAGGTTATGACAACACTATTACACATAAAAAAGGTAGCTAATGCACAAAAAAAAAAGAATGCAATATGAGAGCACTAGTACTACTGTTGCAAGGTGAAGGTGAAATACATTGGGATGTACAAAAATAGTGGCATTAAAGCTCTGAAATATAACCCCATGCAGTCTACATAACCTGTCAATGATGACTTATAAAAGAAGAACAAAGAACAAAATGTATCAAGGCAACATGTGACAGCCATTAAGAGCAGTCATTGAGGAAACAATTCAATCTTTCTCTATGGCTTTCATAGTAGCATTAAAAGAGTAACAAATAAGGTTGGATGTAGAGGTCACATAAATAATAGAGAAAGAGTCTTTCACTGTTAGAAAATAGTGTAAGAGTATGCAAAAAGAAGTCAGGAATTATGTCCAATGAGCAAGTAGCAGTAGCAGTGAGTTTCATGGCTATAGCAGTGAGTTTAGTGCAATGGTAACGAGTTTTATTGTTGTAACAATGAGTTTAATGGATCGAGCAACAAATATCATTACTAAACAACAACAAGACATTAAGAGAAAGCGGCAAGAATATCAAAAGAAACTTTTTTTTAATAACAACAACCATAATGAAGAGTTAACAACAGATCCGTGAAGGAAAGAATAGCAGGTATCATCCAATGAAATAAGTAGCACGCTAAGTTCCAGATGTTGACAAGGTCAATTACAATGGCCTAAGACACAGTCCATCATCATAAATTATTGAAGTGCCAACAATCCCCACAGAAAAGTGACAAAGTAGGTACAATGATTGTTCTACGGGATACATTCAATATTTTAGTTGTCTATTCACTATTGTATAAGCTTGTTCACTGTTTGGGATCATAATAGCCATTAATACATGAAGGGTTTTAGAATCAAGGAAAAGTAGTGTTTCATAGCACTCACCTCAAGTTCAGCACCAGTAGTACTATCAATATCATGCATATACTCCTCGAATTCAGCATAATCATTATCAACATTGTCCTGAAGTTGTGTAGCTTTGCAGAGAGCTCTATTGATAGGGTATTTTCCTTTTTGTTCTTCTTTCATATAATTTCCCTACATGTGTTTTAATCATCATGCAAAGTTAATATAAGTCAAGTAAAGAATGCAAAAGCTATAATTTTTTGTCCACAAAAACTATTATATTACCTCAACTTCAACAAAACTATGATTGACATCAAGCATTCTTGTTTTCGTGCTGCTTTGATAAAATTTCTTTAAATGTAGTTTAACCATTAAGCAAAAAAATATATCCAGATGAGTAATTCATGTAAAAAATAGTCAACAAAGCCTTTCCAAGCATAAAAGTCACAATAAGTGGAATGGGTGAAAATTCATTTTTGTAGACTCATAAACCCTCAACTCTATCTTTTCAAACCCATTTCAGCAATTTGACTACAAAATACACAAAACTCTTCAAGAATCCACCAAATCAAAAAAAAAATTGAAGTTAACTCACCCAGCCACCTAATTCAATGCAAAAGAGAACAAGGAAACCCTATACGAGAAAGTACAGAAGCTTGGAACATAAAATAATCAGAAATTTCTAAGAAAAGAATATAATTTCAAGAGTTTTATTATTGATTTATGATCCATAACAACAAAAATATTTTGGAGAAAAAATTGTTAAACCAAAAGTATAATATTTTTTGAAAAATCGGGAAAAAGTATGGAAAAAATCATGAAAAAATAGGATTTTAAAAAAAGGTAAAAATTGTAGAACAAGAGATAAAAACTATTTTTTTGAAATTGAAAGGCATTTGCATAGCATAGAGATATAGAGAGAAAATAAAATAAAGAGTCTAACTAATGAATTGTAAAAAATAGATTTTTGTAGTTTATATTCATATCATTGATTACATTGCATTGCACATCTTTCAAACTCAAAGCATTACTTTACATTGCATAACTAATAACTAGATGTTGATAGATGATAAAATTTCAATTACAATATAGTTTTTAAAAATTCAACCTAAGGAGTTATGCAATTACTTCACATTGTATAAAGTTCTAATAACTAGGAGCAGCTGCCAATTGCATTTGCTTGTCATGGCATTCTATGAGACCACATTTATTTGAGGCATTTTTTCAAATAGTTCACTGCCTTGTCTATGCTACCACATTTTTCATACATGTCTACCAAATATTTTTTCAAACAGTTCACTTCCTTGTTTCTATGGCTAAAAACCTAAAACAAGTGCTTTCAAACAAGCTATGGATGCTTGGAAAAAATCTATCAAAAGCATAATAGTAAGCAATAGCATAGACAAAGAGGTGAACTCTTTGAAAAAATGCCTCAAAGAAATGAGGTCTCATGGTGATGGAATTCCATGACAATCAAAAGCAATTTGATTTCCATGGCATTCCATCACCATGAGACCTCATTTCTTTGAGGCATTTTTTCAAAGATTTCACTGCCTTGTCTATGCTAACACATTTTTCATAAATGTCTATTAAATAATTTTTTAAAATAGTTCATTTCCTTGCTACTATGGCTAAAAGCCTAAAATATGTGCTTTCGAACAAGCTATGGATGCTTGGCTAAAAGCCTACAGATTTTTTAAAAATCAAGATTAATCGGGTCTTTTGCAGATTTATGCTTATGTGGCCCACATTACCAAATTGTCACACCCATAAATGAGTTTGAGACTCCATAATATTTCCCCATTCCTATCGGCCTAACAATTCCTTATCGGTAGAACCCCCATCATAGCCTCACAACTTGCCTGTTTGACATCAAACCAAGACATGATAAATATTCATTATTCTTGGCCACACATTCTTCATGAAAGCACTCATAATCTATCACTGGAATTTCAAAATTGTGATCACTATCATCTAATTTGTGCCTTAAATTCATTTTCTTCATTTCCTAATGTCCACAAAAACAATAATGTATAAATTAGCAACTTGATATAGAGATATTGCATCCTCATTTTTATATGAAAACATATTCATATTGCATTCATATAGAAACTTTGTTCAACATTAAAGCTTTAAAATAGGTATTAGTCTGAAGGTATGTGTCCTTAAAACATAAAACAGTCTTAAAACAACATAAAAGTCTTACATAAAAGGTCATAAATTGGGGCTCATCAATAATCATCTGCATTTTCAGGAAGATCAGAATCTTGATCACTCATCTCTGCATCTACTTGATTTTCTTCCTTATCCTCATTTGTGACATGCAATGCATTATCTCTCCCAATTTATTCATTGGTAATCAAAATCTCTTCTTCAAACAGTCCCTCATTGTCTTCATCCACTTCTTCGAATGTTTTTTGTAAATTAGTAACATATTGCCCATCAGGCATTACATCAACAACTTCCATGAATTTTTGTCTTGAACGAGACTCTATTTGAATGACATATGACCAACCTAGGCTTCTTACATCATCAATTAGAAATGATTGGTTAATTTGAAGAGGGGAAACATATGGCTCATCTGTCTCTGATAAAAATTGTCGTGTATTTGCACGTACAAATCCATACTCATCAAATTGTACTGTAGATGGTCAGATCCACTTATATTTTAATAATATAGGACTATTTTCACCAAAATCCACTTGAAGAATTTCTTGGATGAATCCAACATAAAAATTCTTCTCAATTTCATGAAGAAATTCAGCACTAACAACACAATCACAATTTTTCTTTCCTTTGTCTTTTTCTTCCACTCTTAAATGACTACGATAGGCCCACATTCCACTAAAATGCATAGCCCATAAATGTGGAGGTCGTGAAACCTCACTTTCCTTTGTTGTTATATATTGACCTTTTTTCGCATCACTAATTGCATTAGCAATCCATTCTTCAAATTTTGGAAAACAATCAGCTTCAATCAAATCATGACGTTTGCGCCTTTGAGATCGATGTTGCATCCAAGTTTTATTCTCTTCCTCATATTTTCTACATAGAATAGTGACATACAAATAGTAAGATTAATAATATAAATGTGTAAATGCAATTTATTTTTTACCCATGCCACTTATCAAATGAAGATGTGTTTTGAAGAATAAAGGCATGTATTGCACTTCTTTCTTGATATGATAGCTTGAAGCGACATCCATTTCCTTCTAATACTTCACTTGCAACTCTCTCATCTTCGTCATCATCCCTTACATCTTGATTGACATTTTTAAAATCTTTCATATATTCTGTGCAAAATCCCATGGCCTCTTGCATTGCATATCCCTCAGACATGTTGCCTTTTGGTTTAGCCCTAGTATGGATTTTTTTTTTCAAAACCTTCATATATCGTTCTATAGGATACATTCATCTTGTTTTTATTGGGCCACAATGCTCTAGTTCATATTCTAGATGTATTAAAAGATGCATATAAATGTTAAAGATTGCTGGTGGAAATTCTCGTTCCAATAGACAAAGGACTTCAACAACCTCCTCCCTCAAACTATCAAAGTTTGAAGCATATAATACATGCAAACTCATTCTCTTTAATATTAGGCCCAACCTTATAATTTCCAATCTTGGCCCCTTTTCCAAACTTGTTATATTTACCACAATAGGTAAAATATTCTCGATTATGACATGATAGCCATAGGTCTTGAGGCCTCTTAAGCTATTAATGTCAATTTGTCTTCTGATGTTGCTACTTACATATCCACTGGGAAAGTGAGTCTAAGACATCAATTGTAAGAATTGTGCACGTTGTTCCTTTGTCCAGACATAAGGAGCACTAGGTTTTTTATATTTTTCATTATCATATTTTTCAACCCAAATATTTCGACGAATCTTTATTTCTCGAAATTCTTCATGTGATGAAATAGTATCAAGAGCACCAAAAAGAGTTTTTGTAATAGCATAAGCTATATTTTTCTTAGTATGCATAAAGTCAACAGTATGCCTAATGGATATATCCTTAAAGTATGGCAACGTATACAATATGCACAACCATCTTACACCGCTTTCATTACATGGATCATATCTTCTGCTAGCAATCCCATCATTTTCAATAAATGACATTCTCTTTTTTTCCATTTTCCGCAATGTAATCACCTGTTATTAGCAATGGCGCTTCATGATTCTCTTCTTTACCATTGAAACATGTTTTTTGTTAACAATATGGATGATCCATTTTAAGGTAAGCACGATGTCCATAATAAATACACTTACGCAAACTTCTTGAGTTCCTCACAAAATTCTTAAAGTTACAAGTAGGACATGCATGGTATCCATGAACATGGAGACTAGACAATGTGCCATATGTAGGAAGATCATGAATCGTAAACAATAAGGAATTTCTTAAAGTGAATTTGATTGAATGACCATCCCTTAAAGATTGAATTTATTTAATTCCTTTCCACAATTCCATTAGCTCATCATATAATGGCTCTAGATAAGCATCTATTGTATCTGAAGTCACACTTTTCTTTCTTGGTATAATCAATGATAACATTAAGAAAAATCATTTAGTTGTTAACCATGGAGGCAAGTTATAATTTATTAGAAACACTGGCCAAGTTGATCATTTAGTACTTTGATTTGAGAATGGGTTCACCCCATCTAGAGCCAAACCCAACCTTATATTATGAGGATATTGAGAAAAATTGGGCCATCTGTTATCAAATTCCATCCACATCTTAGAATCAAGCACATGTCACTGTTTTCCATCAGTGCTCTTATTTTGGGCATGCCACTGCATAAGTTCAGCAATGTCTCTACACCTATACATTCGAAGTAATCATGGGATTATCAGAAAGTGGTGAAGAACCTTTCTAAGAACCACAACTAATTTCAACCCTTGTCTATACCTCAGTTCATGACATTTCGAACATTCACTCTCATTTGCAAGATTTTTGCTAAATAATACACAACCATTCACACATGTATGGATTTTTTCATACCCCAAGCTGAGCTTACTAATTTTCTTTTTACATTGACTTCATTTTGTTGGAAATGTGGAGTTAGCTAGTAACAATGAACTTAATAATGCCAATAACTGATCTACACTCTCATTTGTCCAACCATGCACCATTTACAAGTTAAGAATTTGAAGGATTGTTGTCAAATGACTTAACTTGCAATTAACATACACGAGCTTTAAAGCATTATCCATTGACTTGGCCCAATCATCATTTAGACCCTCATTCAACATTCTATCAACTTCAAACCCTTCATCAAACATTTTTGCATCTTCATCTATGTTTGGTGCCACTTCATCTATGTTTGTTTCCTCTTCATCTCTCACAGTTTTACATTCTATCATATCTTCATAATAATTGTAAGCCCAAGGGCTTATACCACTATGCTCATATCTTATCATATGTCGATAAAGCATATTTCTTTTTTTCACTTTTCCACCAAGACAATTTTTGCATGGACATAGATATTTGTCAATGTCCCTCTCATCAACTACTCTCTCATCATATGCACGATATTGATCCGTAGTCAACCTTTAATGCTCATCCATCTATAATATTGTACATTCCCATATTAATTTAGTTTCTGATTTAAAGAAAAAAACATAAATTTGAAAATAGAGATGCCAAAACATTGTTAAAAGTAGTCACTTCTAGTATAGACCATAAGAGAAAGAAGAGGATATAATGAGTCATTTTTCTGAGATCTATCTTACATTCATTTGAAGTTTACCTACTGAGAATGGAATATTCCTATGTTTCCTATCAGCTTACTTTCAGCAATGAGGGTTTCAAATTACCTCTAAATTTGTTGCAGAGGGCCTCGCTGGCTTCAAATTCGTTGCAAAAAACACCAAATTCCTTTCCCTCCTTTTCAAAAGTCTCTAGGTCCTATCCAAACAAGCTTTATCACCCATGCAAGTGCTTCAATACCTGTCCATGAGAATAAAAAATTTCAACAACAATCCAATTTCATTCCCATGCCAAAAATTATACATTTTACAAGTTGTCTAACTTATAAATATAGACAAGTTATGTAAACCAATAGATAAATAGAATTTAAAGGTTTTTCGTCTCTAACTTATAATCTATTTTTGAGTTCAACTAATACAACTATTTTTTTCGGTTTGTTTTCATGGTTGTTACTCATGTAGCTTGTACTTTCATATCCCTTTGAGCTTCTTTATGTATTTCTTTCTTTTGCATTGGCTATGTTATGAAAGTAAAACTTGAAAGTGCCCGTACTGATAAGATTTGAGTCTTTAGTTGTTTACTTGATTTTGTGATATTTGAATTTTGAGTCTTAATATATAAGTCCAGATTTTTATCTAGATTGATGTGGATCTTGCAAATTCTATATACTTAAATCCAAAACATGATTGAGCCTTGAAAGTGGATTGATCCATAGATAACATTATGGTGAGGGCTAGAATGTAATGCTCATTATGGGTCATGAATGAGTGAAGGTGATACAAAATATTTAAATATCCCAGTAACAGTCATATGGTGTTAATCATTTAATGTAAATGTGACATAAGGATTTATTATATATAAGTGAGTTGAAGGCCAAGAGTATTTTTTCTGATTGTCAAAGAGGACAAACTTAACATAGACATACACTCATAATTGATTTTGGATCACAAATGTTTGTGTTCAAAATCATCTCTTAGAAGTACATGATATATATCTTCTACAATTATTTTAGCACACTAAAAGTATTTCTTGACAAGCTTATCTCTAGGTTCCCCTAACTTAGAATTGCATACCAGATGCTACTATGTTTTTTCCTTGGTGAGTTAGCTATGTTCCTTTTTGGTCATAAGGAGCATCTTTATAATTAATGTGGGTTTGTCTCTTTTGATGTGCATCCATTTCAGGCCTATAGTCAAATGGATTCCAGAGAGGTTGTGTTTGGTGGAGGTTCATCAGGTAATATTTTGGGGTAATTCTTTAATTGGAAAATATATCCTTATTTTCTATAATTTTATTCTATTTGGTAGAGCAGCTCTAGGGATAAGGATTTTAAATATTTACACAACTCTATGAAAAAGTCATGCTTTCTTTATAAGAGTGTCTCCAAAATTTACTTCCAAATTACCATGAGAAATCCCCTAAAAATTGTGGTTATAGGAGGGTGTGGGAGGTGTGCTCAGTGAATGTGATGTATATGCTGTCGAGAAAAGAACTGAGTTGGTTCCTGCAGAAGTACTTTGGATAATTCAACTGACTAGATATGCATGCATTAGAATTTTCAAGTGTAGCAAAGCCTATTCAATCATGGGAAATGTTAGGAGATTCATTTGTCTCTCTAACAAAGAGTTTTTTTAACCATTGCAAATTTTCAACTAGCTTGAAATAGTATCTTCATTATTGAAGAACTAGCATCGTCTTGTCATAATTCTTTGGAAAAACTGTAGTAACATGGGGATACTGTAAAGAATATTATAAATTAAAGGATTAACATTGATATGGTCAAGCTAGGTAATGAACACCATATATATGTGGTACTATTTGTCTTCTTGGAGACAATGAGCTTTATTCAGTTATCCATTACTGATTCTTATTCTCTCTTATTTTTTTGTATGATCTATGCATGTTATTTTTCATTGTGCTAGTTGTTAGAACTGAAAAATTTCACATTTTTCACTAGCCTCCACCCACCAATTCTCCAAATTCCATAGAAATTCATCACATTTTAATTTTATGATCAACACAAATTGTTTAAATTTGTGTGACAAGATCCATTTTGTAGCCCACATTGCCAAATTGTCACACCCATAAATAACTTTGAGACTCCATAATTTTTCCTAAGTAAAAATTAGCACTATCGGCCTAACAATGCATCATTGGCAAAACCCCCATCATAGCCTCGCCAATGGCCCGATGAAAATAGTTCATAACCTAGTGTCAATGTAACAACACCCTATCGAGCTAACTCCTAAGCCGTTCCCCCGATAGACCGATAGAGTCAACAAAAGTAAGCACATCATTGTAACACATGAACATCGATGGAACGAATTTCTACATTCCCCCGATGGGATGATATGATCATAAAATATCAAGAATTTATATATATCGGGGTAATATATTTTGGCATCCCACTGATAGATCGAAGCAAAATTGTTCATCGGTGGAGAGGGTGGCTATCGGTGGAATAAGGATTGTAGTCTCGCCGATACATCGATGATGATTGATTGCTAACTAATGTGACATCTCAAGGCATCATCTAGATATTTAAAAATAAATGCTTCCCCCCGATGACAAGACTAAAATGGGTGGTGTATTTATGAGCCAAAGTTGAAGTGAATTATATCACAAGTTGATCACATAATTTTTGCATAGTCTAGAAGATTTCGCTAAGGACATAAGCAGAAAGGAAAAGCTAGGAATTGTCACATACAAGAAACCAGTGGAGGCAAGACCCAAGTAAGTACACCAATCCTAGTTGAGAAGTTGTATTTTTCAAAGGATTAAGAATTCGAACAATGGAGGAAAATGTAGAAAAACCTAAAGCTAAGAAACATAAAAATGAGAAGAGACTCTTGAATCAAGACTTGATAGATCAATGCCCTGGGTCAGGGCAAAGACCCAGGAGGGTTGCTCAAATAAATCCTTCAATGGATAGATTATTAGATAAACATAAAGGCTTGGGGGATATTTGGACACCAAGACGTAGGTATGAGCTTTTCATGTATCATTACAGGAAACTATTTAGGTTTCATCCAGTTTGCAACCTATGGAGGTTGAACTTGGGAAGACTCGTGGTGCCTAATGTGTTCATAAATGTAGAATTAATTAAAGCTTTGGCTAGTAGATATGACCCCAAGAGGAGAACTATCCAAGCACATAATGGGGCTGACATGCTTTTTATTTCTAAGGATTTAATTTCTAATGTGTTTCAGTTGGAGTGTCCTATGAACTTTCCATTCACAATTAGAGATCTCTTGATAGAGTATCACCATATGGATACCAGCTACAAACGATGGAAACTACCCTTGCATAGGCCTAAGAATGAAGCATGCCAACTTAGGAGGTTTTCAAGATATGAAAAACCCTCCTTTTCATGAGGATTTGTTTGAAGAATATCTCAAATACACTTATTATTCAGTTGGTCAGGTCTTGGGGGTAGAGGTCCCACCCCTCATGTCTATTTCCCTAATGGTCTTAGCTATATACATACAAAGAAATGGTGCGAGGTCATTCAATTATGCTAGATACTTGGCCAATGACCTAAACCGGGAGCTTGAAAAGATTAAAAACAACAGTGAATATATTCATTTCAAACATTATTCTTTATTCATGCATTTTCTCATGCATGAGGGACATGTTAGAAGGGTCTGGATTCAAGAATTAAGAATAAAAGATACAGATGAAAATGGGAACCTCAAACCTGTACAATGTGGACTTCACTATGGGATAGTCGATTTGGTAGATCTCATTATCTTTATTTTGAGGATTTTTTTGTGAAACCATTAATGGAGTGGCTGGGATATCCACGTGATTATAACTTATCCCCATAAGTGCAAAAGTTTCTAAGACCAAAGGAAAATGACCCAAGGAAAAAGGTGGATCATAACTGGGGAGACTGGTATGCTTTTCTTGACTGCACAATGATTAGGGTTTATGGGTTTGAAGGAACTCCACACTTGTTGCCACGAGTAGTTCTTGATAGAATTGCCTACTTAGAAATTGTGAGGAAATTGGAAAAATCTAATTCGAAAAACCTCAAAGGACACAACAAACAATCGATCATGCCTAGTACCTTATGTTTTGGAGACTTTACAGTGGTTGCAAATGAGGGATATGAGGAAATTGATGCTAAATTAGCATAGTATAATCTCCCTCTAGGTAACAAAAGGAAATATTTTGATGCAAAAGGATTTATTCACAAAGCAAGGTTATCACATGTGTTATCAAGATATGAGCATGTATTCTTAGTTGAAGATGTAATCAGAAACCATGATGAAGCCTCTACCACTAAAAGAATTATTGCATATAATAGGGTTATGCTTGCAGAGGAATGGAAAAGAAGAAATGCCCCCTCTTATTTGAAGGAATTTGGTGAAATACAGGATCCTCTAGCAAGGATTGAGCAACTCATTTCTCATATGGATGAAGTGGTAAAGAATGTTCCTTCATTTGTCTTTGATACCCCTCATGCAACCTATTCAAGAGAGCAAGCTGAAGATATAGAGCCCTTAGATTATATCCCTTCATAGCCAACTCTCGATGTGAGTTTTTATGTAGATACTAATATGAGTGAAGAAGAGGAGAGTGGTGAGGAAAATGATGAGGAGGAAGAAGAGCAAGTACAAAAAATAAGTGCTCCTGTAATTGTACAATATGTGCCTCCTCAGGAACACAATGTTGTAATATTTGAAGCATTAGATGAATTATCAGATGATGTTAGGGTCAAGGTTGGACATGAGTTCATTTTTTATGGAGATTTTGTTAATTCTCCTGAGTTTAAATCATTTGTTTACAAATATAAAGGAAAGAAAATGAGACAAAATATGTAGGATGTCACTCTTGAACAAGAAGGTGTTGTTTTGAAAGAATTGAAAAAATAAATAGACAAAGAGATGGAGTCCATCACTCTTGAGAGAGGGTGAGAGTTACTCCAAGAAGCCAGAGTATTGCTTTTTATAGGATGGGATATAAGCTCTGCAATTGTGTTTGATAGTTTCAGAAATAGAGGAGATAAAACAATGAATTTAATAGACAAAGCAAGTGACAAGATGTATTCGGGATTTGGATACAATACAGATGAGGCCATCTTACTTATTTGGTCACTGTACCCCCATGACAAAGAACAAATTTGATTGATAATCCAAACCAAATGTTTGGACATATCTTGGTTCAAAGAGTAGGGGATACCAAACCCATAGACACAACAGAGTTGAATGTCAATGTGGCAAAGTTCACCAAGGAACAGATTGATAAGCTAGTTAAAGAAAATGTCAGGTTGAAGAAGGAATTAACACATTAAAGAGAAAGATCATATTCCTCTTCCACACCAGAATTGTATTCCCCATCGCTTGAGAAAGATAAGATAGTATTGGATGCAATGGCTGATACAACTTATTGGAAGCAGTGCCACATGAAATCTTAGGAAAAATGTAAAGAATTGGAGAAGGAACTCAAAACCATCAAGTATAAGACTACATCCAAAATGATGGAGGGAGGATTCAATAAGATGATGAAATGTGCAGATGAATATTGGAGGCAATTTAAATAGGTACTCTCAACATTAAAGGAGAACAAACGATTATAGCGGAGAATAATCAAAAAGAGACAAGAGCTTCAAGAAAAATAAATCCTAAAAGGACAGACAATGCAAACACATAAAAAATTGGTAGTACACAATGGATATCATAAGAGGCTCATCGAGGATTTTGAGTGCTTCAATTCAACTTTGAAACTTTATGATGATATGGGAAATCCTCAAGCATATGATGATTGGAAGGAAGATTTTAATGCGATTTTGACTGTTGCATTACAAGAGATCAATGATGAGGATATGATTTTACAAAATACTCACAACCAGCTTGAGAAGATGATGTATAGGGAGTATGATATGAGAGAGGTGATATCCAATGCAGATACTTGTGCTGAACAATAATACATCCATCACCTCTCTACATTCAATTTGTTCCTCAACCAAACTATGTATACACCAGACACAGTAGGGCAACCATCAAGATGAAAGGAGTCAGCCGACAACATGAGCACCATATCATGGAGTAGAAGCTTTGAACAGATCTTATGTAGTCATGGGCTTCTGCTTGGAGATTAACAGATCAGTGCATTTGGTTGCTGCAATATTTCATTTTCTTAATTATGTTTAGTTATCAAACAACATGACTTTTTGTAATGGGTTTGTAGCTTGTTTCCTCTCACATATATAAGAGAGACCAAGACCCAAATAGATCATCCATCTCATATCAGAAACTACTATTATAATGCATATTATTCAAAGATAAATATAATGGAGAAGGTTATGCATAATTGTTAATTTTCTTTCAAGTGTTCAAATGTTGTGTGGATTTATATGCTTATATGTTATTTGGCTGTCTCTAAAGTGGCTATTTATGTTATTCAAATTGAGTGTGTGGAAATACATTTAATTTTTCAATACACATTTGTTGTAGTTGTGTGACGTTGTTGACTGGTTTCGGTGTGCAGAAGAATTAAAATTCCTTTTAAGAATTAAATTTGATAGGTTCCTATTTGGATTAAAGTCCTTTTGAATAGATTGTCTTAATTGGTTTCCTTTCACATTTGAATTAAATCCTTTAACAACTTCACAGTATCATAAGGGGTTATCACTAGGATTATTAAGAAGAGTCCAAATAACTTACATACTTGCACGTTTTCATAAGGTGCAAACATTCAAAGTTCCCAATTGTTCGAGTTAAGTTGAAGAGTGAATCTACCTATCTTACAGAACCCTATCTCCAAAATGATCATTCATCCCTCCACTTCGTCCACCCAATAGAAGTAGGCACTAGTAATAATTAGATGTTACATACAAAATACAACTCACAAAATTGAACTCTCAATTACTCTCACTAGTATTTAGACATTAAAACTCTGCATCTACTTCATTTCATGTGCCATAGTAAGTAGATTGCTCAATCTAGGAACCATATCTATCTACAAATCTACCTTATTGTTCAGGTATACCCGCATAGGTTTGGCAGAGCCTGAAGAGTAGAAGGTAATCAGTCCTTCTTACCTTATTCATGGGCCAAAGGTGTATTATGGGATTGGCACCCCCTTATGGTTTAAAACCTGCACTTTGAGACCTAACACTAGTGATGATGGCCCAAGCTTTTTCATGAAAATATATGCACGAATTCCATGGTTTAACTGCATCTCACTATCCTTGCCATGATGAGAAGGTAGAGGTATATTTCAGCAAGATGCTCCATTGTTTGAATTAGCATCAAACAATACCTTCAACCTCGACTTATGTCATTACATATAATGACATTTCCCCAATTATCTATATTGTTTAATCACACAATAAGGGGACTTTAGAGCCCAACAGTACTTTCCCAATCTACATATACCTTCGGTGTTAGTGAAAGTCACATGCATAAGTGAAAGTGATAGGAAGGTAGGTCTATTTCATCTAGATTTTTTTCATTGTCGAAATACGTCTACCTTAATTGATGCAAATATGTTCATGATATTTATGCATGATCACTATTGCTATCTATGCTCTACTAGTTTAATATGCCTGTGATTTGTTGCCTACAATACTTGACTAATGACTCTCTATGAATAACCCAAGTATAATTCTTTAATTTCTTTCAAACATAAAGTGGGTGGTAAGTGTTGCTTTATGTGATAACCATACATGACTTAGTTAAGAAATGCTAGGAATCTCAGTTATAATATTTTCTCAAAGAATTGGGATCCTATATGAAAATACATGATGTCTATCTTTTTGTTTTTCCCTTTTCAGGTTCACTCTTAAAAGCTTCTAACTAGTTGAAGAGAGCACCAGTTGGTGTCAATTTTGGATTTGGAGGAAAGCTTGCTTCATTTCGTCCCGATACAGCATCACAAAGTGTTGTTGTCTCTTATGAGGTAGAGTACAATTTATTCTTTGGTACATGTCATTAAGATGATATATGGTCTTATTTTTCTTCTATTTTCATAGGTATATATACAGAATCTCGTTATTGAGGATAGTTTGGTGCTTCGTATAATACAGTTTGAAGATGCAATAGCAGATGGTGAAAAATCATCATTGCGAGCTTTTTGCAATAAGAAGTCTCAAGATTCTCAGTTATTTTATTTGTGGATACTTTTTGAATGGGATTAATAACAATTTACATTCATTTGTATTGTTTCACTTGCAAAATTTTGGTTTCTACATTGATTTAGTTTGGAAGAAGAGAGGGAGACAAGGAATTTCCTAAGAGTCATGTTTGAAGATGAAGATAATGCTAATAAAAAGCTACTTGAGCACCTTGGATTTCAAGTGCAGTCAACAGAGAATCAAGACATACATGAAGATCAATCTACCAACATTCATGATATTAGTAGTGAAATAATCAACAATGTCACTCTTGATGATACAACACAATTAGATCCATCAGTTTAGTCAAAAGGTGGACAAGATATTACATCCCCCAGAGACGATGGCGAGGAGTTTTTTGAAAATTTTCATAAACTGAAAGAAGATTCCTCACTTCCTCTCACTGAAAATGATTTTGTTGTTGGGAAGGATACCCTAGGCAATGGAGAAGAGGTGCAACATGAAGCTACTAAAGATTCGACTGAATACTAAGAATGTGATGAAGCCATTCAAAGTTCTTTAGTTGTTAGTGATTATAAGGGAGAAGTCATGCAATGCCTATCAACAAACAAGATGGCAGATGCACTTCTCATTGCTCATGTCGGGGGGAGTTCTTTGCAGGAGAAAACTTGTGATGAATATTTAAGAAAAATGAATCAAGTTCCTATCTTAATGTTATGATTCTATACTAATTGAATGGAATTTGCAACGTCTTAAAGTCTTTTAATGTTTTATGTTTTACCATCCTTCTTGTATTCAACTATTTTGGATTTTAGAAGCCTAACTGGCTCTGTTAATCTAAAATATATTTCTTTCTATGGAATATTTTCTGACTTAACACTATTAGTGCAGGTGGTTTCTGCTATGGTCAATAATGATCTTATTGGACTTGTGAACAGTAGGCCTTTGAAATCCTAGAAAGAAACTCTTACTTTACTTTGTACACTAAGTGTTTTTCCCACAAAAATTAGTTAAACATAAAATTATGTAAATTGGATAATGCAATTTTGATTTGGAGCAAATTGTACTTGAAAATAAGTTTTTTTTATAACTCATTTCTAATTTTTGTGAGTTGTAGTTTGAAGATTTTGATATAATGAGAAAGCGTACAAATTTATGCATTGTATCATACAATTGTGTATAGTATTTTCAAACATTTATCATGCTTCTATCATAGATACAAGACTTGGATGTAAAACAGTCTTGGCATGCTAATTTTTGACTTAAGACTTGGAGGACTCAACACAGACTTGGTAGGCTGAATTTTTGACTTAGACGTTGAAGGTAGGTTTTCAAATCAAATAAAACCTACCCCCATAGAGTGATGTGTGTTTTCCATTATATTTTCATTAAATGATCTTGGAAAAGAAATGAAATTAGCTATGATGGTTTTATGTTCACTATTGCCAATTGATTCTAAGTTTTCTTTAAGAGGCTTGGGGTTGTAAGATCAAAGGGGTCTCTTGTAGTCAATAGAGAAAGAAAGTCAGAACTTGAAGAGATTGTAACAAAGATGTGATAATCACAAAGCACAAGGTTCAAAGAAATGAGATCATAATGTAAAAACAAAAGAGAAAAAATATGTTTTTATCATAACAATTATTTTAAGGATTGACTATGAAGAACAATCATCATAAGATAGTAGTGAATACAAAAAATGATAGTGCCAATGAGTTATCAATACAGTGAATAAAGAGTTCCAATTTTCAATGCACGATAAAAGTAGTCCAAGGCATGCAAGGGATAGGAATGAAAGAAAATATGTAAAGGGAAAATAGTTACAAATGATCACTGTTATATCAAAGCATATGAGTGTCAGAGGATCATAGAAAAATGAAGGAGATAATAGCAGTTGTTATGAATGTCATGTGACCCGATATCATGCACAAAGAAGATGTAAAAGATAATGGAACAAAGCAAAAAGGGGTAAAAGTCAATGAGATTCATTCAATGTCAAAGAGCATTATCATTATATCAGTGAAAGCACAAGATTGTAACAACAATGAAGCAATGGAAAGCAAGAACAATATATACAACATCAGGATCACTTTCATAAAGGATGAAGATCAACATGAGGTTTCAGGATTCAAGATTTCGACTTACCTTTAGATTGTAACCTTGTTTAATGTTCTACCCTTTCTTGAATGATACTGGTGTTGCAACTCAAAAAACCTTGCTCAACAAGCTCTGGCATTACAAAAATGGAAACCACCTCTCTTTGCATTCAATGGTTGTTTCCTTTGTTAGACTTGCAATTGGAAAACCTTCAAATGTGCACGGGAGCTGAAATACCAAATTGTTTATTAAACTTTGAAACTTCCCTCCAACGTGAAATCACAGTGTTTTACTACAAAAATCGAACTGCCTGAGATTCCCTCCAAATGCATACACGAACCAATCAACCAAGGCACCAAAAATACCCTTTTATAATTCTTTTTGTCTACCAAAAATAACTATTGCTAAAATGCACCAAAAAAACTATTGTGTGGAAGGCATACAACAATTAATCTTCATTTTTAGGGGAAAAAAAATCATCTAGATCTACATTGTCATTTTAATATAGGTTGTGAAAATTAAGATAAGCATGATGTGCTCCTAAAATTACTAGAGTTCAAACTTGTATAAAAAATAACATCTATAAAAATGATCCGCACATAATTGATTTCATAGATTAAAAAATAATTCTATCTTTAAATCATATTTTAGTAGTGAAATTGACCACAATTGCTCTTTGATACATTTGACATGCTAACAAAACAAGAAAATCAAATTGGCTTCAAATCATAGTTAAAAACATTAACGATTCATTAACATAATGAGTAATAAAAGTTAAAGAATGTAAATATTTATAATTTTTTTTATAAAATATGTGAAGGCCTTAAGACTACACCGAGAGGCAATGCCTTGCACGCAATAGGTATTTTTGGTGCACCAAGCAACCTAGGCGGCCAAATGGCTCTCTTAGGTAGGGGTCCCATGAGGAGGGCTTAATTAGCTCTACAGATTATGATCAAATTCGAAAGAAAAAAAATAGAGGAGTAATAGTCATTTATTTAGTCATTAATTTAACCATTTATTTAGTCATTTATTTAGTCATTTTTATTTTTCTGATACTAGTCATTTATTTACTCAATTTAATTTGTCTGATATTAGTCATTTAGTTGTGATTTTACCCTTGATGACCAAATTAGTCACTTATAAATGACCAAATTAGTCATTTATTTTCAAGATACTACTAGTGTTAGTCACGTAAATAAAAGTTTTAGTCACGTAGTCATTTATTTGCCAAATTATACTAGTGAAAAGAAAATCAAAGATAATCAAAGGACTTGGCATGACAAGCTGAAGTTAGCCTTGTGGGTTGATAGGATTACTCCTAAAAGAGCTATAGGTAACTCACCATACATTCTTACTTATGTCAAAGAGGCTAGAATTCCAATTTTAGTTGAATTGCCAACTTTAAATTTGATTAAAGACCTAGAAATGTTAGAGGAAAATCCTATGGAAATAAATCTTGCACAGCCAATGGAGTTAGAAGAGACAAGAAAAGAAATGTTGAGAAATATGGAGATCCATTAGGCTCAAATGAAAAGTACTTTTGATAGAAAATCAGTCCCAAGAGCATTTAAGGAGGGTGATCTTTTTTTCAAGTGGGATGAACTTAAAAGTAAACCTAGAAAGCATACCAAGTTTGATGCCATGTGGGATAGACCTTATCTTATTGCAAAATGCAAACAACATAATGCTTTTCAAATTTCAAAGTTAAATGGAGAGGTCTTTCCTATCCTAGTGAACAGGATTCACCACAAACAATGTTATTGAAGATAAAAAGTTGTTGTTATACATAGTTAAGTAGAATTTTTTAGTTAATAAGTTCTCATTGCACATCTCTTTTAGTTCAGTTTTTGTTTTCCAATAAGTGTGGATGCACAATTTGTTGGTCTATTCTAAACAAATCCATTTTAGTTTGCTTTCATTTTTATTTTGCTTCTATTTAAATTCTAACAACTGATTTACAGTGAGATTTTTGAGTTGCAAAGAGCAAGAATTGACTCTTATGCCCAATGGATAAGTTATGCTATTGGTCTAGGATTCTTAGGAGGAAAGAATTTGGCAGAATTTGCCAAAATGTTACCTGAATTCTACCTTTTAGCCTATTCAAGTTAGGCTACGACAACATTAATGTTTCTACACTAAAAGGAAGAAAGGTACATAAAATCTGCTAAAGTTCTCATATAATCATATGAACAATGATATTGAATGAAGTTTTAGTTTTCAACATACAATTGATTTCCAAAAAAGTTAAGTTGTTTACAAAATTTTGCATAAGGTAACTGATGTCCATTACAAGAGAGTATGTTCATATGTTTCCCACACAAGTCATGGGAGTAATTGATAAGATGAGAAGTGAAATAGATCAAATAACTAAAAAGTAAGCATATAAATGAAGAGGGATCTATCATTTCCTGAATGATGAACCCCACTACTTGTCAATTGTATCTTCATCTGGCTCCAAAGCTTCGTTCATATCAACAATAGATGCTTGCAAGGGTCAAATAGAAGGTTTTTTTAGAGCTCGGGATACCAAAACCCTTACTTGCCTAACTAAGAGATATTCAACCTATTTCATAGTCACATCAAATTAGAAAAGTAAAAGCATCTTAGAATAGCAAGTGCAGTATCATGGAGATTAGAATTAGTGAAGTCACACAGTCATTAAGAGAAGCCCATGCTTCTTATTTTTTCCTAACATTTTACTAAATGTGCAGGTGCAAGTGAAGAAATATCATTCATATCAGTAAGATGCCATATGCATAATCAACATAGGAAGGAATCATAAGCACATTGCTCGTCCATGAATGAAAAGTCAAATGTGTAATGAAGGTAAACCTTCAGTTTGAAATGACAACCACAAATGAGAAATGAGCTCATTTAGAAGCATGATAATCTATAGAATAGAGTAAAAGATGCATTCATTTCTCATTGAGTTATGTTCATATGCAAGTTTTCATATTGTCACTATTTAACATCACTATCATGTATAATTTATTGTTGTCACATCATTGTATAGTGTTGTCATATCATTTATTGTTGTCATTTCATTGTCATAACTGTCATATCATTATTTTTTACTATCCATATAATATAATGTGCATACATTGAAAGTACAGTCCATTCATTAAGTGTATAAGGATAGTCATTGAAAGTTTCAGCCATTCAATTCATCACATTGCTTCATCAAGCTATCAAGCAGTATATCCTCAATGGAACAATCATTATGATATTGAAGGAAATCAAAACAAGTAATGCATAGAGTAATATGACCAAGATTCAAAAGATAGTCCAAATGGAAGGACTTTATGACAATCATGATAGTCTAGAAAGGGAAGTCATCAAGGAAACATAAACATATGAAGGAATTCATTTGATAATAAGGATTGCACTTAAGTTATTTACAATGGTAGGTTTTGTTAAATATGAAATTCACAAGAATGACAGTGTGAGAATGAAGACAACCATTGCATGAAGGACAATCATCACATCATGATAAAAGAAAAAACATAGAAAAGATTAAAGGGACTGTGATTAAAGTATTAGAAAAGGTATCATATCTTCTTAACCATTAGAAGAGTAAAGGACAATCAATAATAATTTGAAAAAGCGCAACCTAAAGGTGGAGAAACATCCTTCAAAGAGACCATTCAAGGTATCGACCTCAAGAAGCTTCATCATGGTGAAGATAGTCAAAAGAGTCATGAAAGATTTGAAGAAGGGCAGCAATGCAAAGTTGCATATACATGAAGGAAAGACAATGAGAAGATCTTTAAATAATGATGAAAAGACACTGACAATTCTTGTGGCTATAAAGGGTGCATTTTTTCCTTGAATGTGGTTTACCTTCCATGAAAGCATTTATGACTCTTTTCATTGAAAGTTAAACTCATTGGTGGCTATAATAAAAAATTAAATGTATGTTGCACAATGTAAGCAATCAAGGTCAAAGATAAATCATTGTCATGAGTGGATAGTAAATAATACAGTCATGTAAATCAAATGTGATAGTAGTGAAAGTGTGACAATCTAGTGTAAAAGATAGTTTCAAATGCACTGGAAAACTTGTAAATGTAGTCACTATAGAATGCACTATCCATCAAGAAGACCACTATCATTCAAGAGGATCACTATCATAACTAGAAGGTTATAATCTGACAGTGTTATGATTGAATCAAAAGAGAGTATATATCACACTCCTCCAAAGGCAACAAAACACAGAGATTTAGGCACAATCAAGTACAAGTACGAGGACAACCATGACGAAAAGACAACCTTTAAAGTAAATCATGTCATAATAAGGGCAAAGAATGGATATGAAGGAAAATCATCACAGAATAGTGGAAACAACAAATATACAAAGCAAGAAGTTAGGGTTTTATTCCAAGCCTTGAGTAAAGTAAAGAGCTAGGAAATGGAAAAATTCCAAACCCTAGAAGCATTCAGTTTCTACATTTCTTATACAAAGAATAGTGAAAATAATGTTTTCTTTCACTTTTCAAGCATTTTATCTCACAACAATAACAAAAAATCAATAGACCACATAGATTGCGAGAAAAAATACACCAGTTACATCATTTTTGAAGTAGAAGAACTTACTAGAAGTCAAATTCAAGTTGAATATGCATAGAACATCAATGAATATTGAAGATTCAAGCACATTTACGCCCTTGGATATATATTGGAGAAGTATGCAGCTGGACATAAAACTTCAAACCCTACCATGGTAGTCACAGCTCAAGCACAACAAAGTTGAGGTGTGAAAATGCAAAATGAGGCCGAGTTAGGGTTATTTCCCTCTTTTTTAACTTTCATGTAATATTTTAACTTTGGCCGACCAAAGTGGGATTTTGTGCCTTTTTTTTAAATTCAAAACATAAAAATAATTCCTTTGAAATTCATGTATTAGTTTACACCTTATTTTCTCCACCTTAATGAATATTTTCCACTCAAGATTCAACTTGTCATATTTAGTTTTGACTTAGGCACCTTGTTGCATGAAAAACTTTGTTATTGTCAAAATTGACTTTTAAACTCAAGGTCACCTTCATCCATGCAAGAGTAAACTATTGATGCTTCCTAGGCATGTGAAATGAGGAGTTTAGAGTTGAGTTGAGTTGTTAGTGTTTTAGTGGTAGGTTTTTTGACTTTTGGTCAAACTTGAGTATTCTTTGGAGTTCTCTTCATTCAAACTAATCATGAGGGGGAGTTTGGAGTTGTTTGAGCTCATTTTACATTAGTTGTGGGCCCCCTTTCTAGGCCTTTTCGATTTTTCTCTTGAATCACTTTGGAGGTGGGATATTTTACAGTTCAGTTATCTTCACATGACTCTTCTTAGCTCTTTGAGCTATTTTATTGTATAAAGGAAAAAGACTTCTATTTTTTCCTTAGTTCTTGCTTATCTTTTCTCTTGCACACTACAAAGATTGAGAAGTTTTGTAACTTATTTTATAGATTTATACAAAGCAACAGTTTACAGGTTACTTATTATTGTCATTTATGCAGTATTTTACTATTATTTTAGTTTAAGATTTATCAATTTTACCTTCTCATATTAATGTGAGTGTCCTTATGAATTATTTTGATGAGTTTAATGTTTGTTAGTTTCCAAAACCTCTAGTTTTTTCTCATTCAATATTGTACATGCACAAAAGAAATTATTTATCACAGGTCTTAGGTTGTGCTTGTGTTTATTCTATCTTCCAAGTTGTGAAACATAGTTTTGCTTATAAAAAGATAGATTATTAAGCCTTCTTTAGAAACATTATTGTGATCAAATTTCCCTTTTCTGAGCTGTGTGAATGGATCTTTGAGAAAAAATAGTTGTGAATCAGTTTGCATGTTTATATCATTTTGGTGCATCTCTTAGAAAAAAAATTGCATTCAATTAGTTATCCTTCTTACCCTTTTCCCAAACAAAATTTATTAGTTTCTAGGAGATCTAGAGGGGAACCAACTCATAATCTAGAAGTTCATTCTCACAATAGGTCACCCACAACCTATGTTTGATTCCATGTTGCACAAAATTGCTGAGTTTCACACTTAGCTAAAGGGCGCAATCCTTCGTGACAACAACTGCCATACCAATATACATGCTATAATGTCTTAATATTCCCATGAAGGAAGCAAAGAGATTGGTTGGAATTCAACATAAATTACTCTGGAAGGAGCCCATAATAAGAAGAATATCTTGCTGATCAGTTGGGGTACGCTGGTGAAACTGAAGTTTCATGGTGGTGCTAGTATAAGGCATCCATCCATACAAAACCAACTGTTGGGGGAAAATATTGTGTGAAGAAAGTACAAATCACCAGATGCTCTATGGTGTAAAGTGTTATAAGCCAAATACATTGATTCCCATGAAGATGAGTGCATTCTGACCATAGAAAACCCAAAGTGAGGCTCAACCCTCCAGAACTTTGCACTTAGCTGTGCATCGATTATAACTAATCATTTGAATTGGATCGTGCGGGATGGGAATAAACCATCTTTTTGGTGAGACTCTTGGAATGATTTCAAGCCTCTAGTTAAACTTCCTATCTCATAAATCCCAATTTACAATTCCATAGAAAGATAGGGGACACTCATTAGAAATTATTTCAACTTGTGGCATGTGAATTGAAGGATTGAGTATTCCTGGAAGGAGATTCAAGGTTTGAATGAAGTACAAAAATCAATTTTGTTGAAGGAATTTAACAAAAGGAAAATTTTGTTCATAGGTGAATTTGATGTTCTCAAATGGTGCACTAATTCCTCTGGGGAATACATCCCTAGGCTAGCCTATGAAATTTTGAGGCAAGAAGGATGTTCTGGTGAATGGCCTTTGTACCTTTTCTGGGGAAAATTTGTGTTACCAAAAGATAGTGCTTTTGCATGGACAACTTTGCATGCAAGGATCCTAATTGGTGACCACTTGTAGAAGATTGGCACCACAAGGCCACACATATGTGTTCTATGTAGGAGAAATGGGGAGTCCACTAACCATCTCCATCTTCAATGTGAGGTGGCACAAAAATGTTGGTCATATTTTTGCACAAAATTAAACCGGTATTCACCCCTTCCAAACAACTTGCTGGATCTTTTCAAAGCCCAGTTGATAATGGGTAAGGGCTCAATATGGCTGAACTATGGAAGGAAGTCCTAGCCATGGTTACTTGACAACTTTGGAGGGAGATACATGCAAGAATATTCAATGATAAACTAGCCAGGGTGGAAGAAATTATGGAAAAAATAGAGCATGGAATTTGTGAACACTTTAATGCTTCAGTCCATGGTAAATCGTTTAAATTTGTAACTATTTGGGATCATAAAATGCTTAAAAATTGGCCTTTAATTGCTACTCCTAAAGGTAGTCTAATGAGAGATAAAAAGAGCAGGGGCAAACCCAAATGGGTTCTGCCACCCCAAGGAAGATTAAAAATCAATTTTGACAGGGCCTCAAAGGGCAACCCTAAGCCCTCTAATGCTAGTTTTTTCATTAGAAATGAAACATGTAGTTTACACTGGGCAACCTCTATAAAATTATCAAGGGGTACAAACACAGAGGCAGAGTGCTCAACCTTGTACGAAGGCTTGAATTTTTGTGTAGATAATCAGATGGGGCACCTGGATATTGAAGCTGAATCACAGGTAGTTGTAAGGGAAGTTGCCTCTAAGCAGGCCATGAAATAGAGATTACACTTGTGGGTAACCAAGATCAATTCCTTTCTAGATCAATTGGTAGATTTCAAACTAATGCACATCTATAGGGATGCGAACAGGGTGGCAGATATCCTTTCCAAATTGGGCATTGATCAAAAAAAGGATATGATCTTTTCAAATGTACTGCAGAGTTGGTGGGGGCTACTAGAGGCTCTTAAATTTGACAAGTGTCAAGGTGTCAAATAGTTTCACTAGACTCTTCCAAGACGGTTCGTTCAGTGTCACCTATAGCTAATGCTTCACGACAATGCACTAGAATTTTTCTGATTCGGTCAGTGTATCATATAATAGGCAATAACATGGTAAATGGTGGTAGTGTTGGCCTTTAAAGCCTTGGAGGTTTCACCTTTCTTTTTCTATAGGTGGTCCATTACCACATCGGGGTAACACACAGGCACTTCCTCACAAGCATTCTCCATTCAACCAGAGGTAAGGTGGATTTTCCTATGACTTTTGGTTGATGTAAATGTGGAGATAGTCAATTTGACTCTCAATGCCTATGAGGATTGGCCAATGATAGGCCTTGCATGTGGCGGAACTGAAGATAAAGTTATGGTGGAGGCATTTGGAACAAGTGTACAGGTGAAAGACTTGACTGACTTTTTGGAACATGAATTTTCCAATAAGAAGGTATTGTTTGACAGTTTGATCAACGAGTGTTGGCACTGGATTGGTCTTTGTTTTTTTAAGCATATAAAATTTCCATTGTATTCCTAGCAGTAAATTTTTTTTTGAAGAAATGAATTGAGTGCTACCCTCATATGGTAGCAATTTTCCAAAAAAAATAAAATATATAATATATAATATATTATATAATATATAATATATATTATATTATATAATATATAATATAATATATAATATATATATTATAAATATATATTAACATTTATATAATATGGTTTGGTCTGTGTCATCCCTTAGTAATAAGGGACAGGGTGAACTTGATCTTTTTTTTTTTGGAGATACCCCCAAGGGGGTCCCCTTTAACTTAGAGCCAAGGTCTGAGGGGTATCCATTATGCCAAAATCTGTCGGGGCACGATCCCCACCTCATTGCTTTTAAGGGTATCCATTTCGACTATTATAATATCATATTATAATACAATATATATATTATTATATTATAATATATAATAATATTGTATTATAATATAATATATATTATTATATTATAATATAACGTATAATGTATTATATTATAATCTAATATAATATAACATAATATAATATAATATAATATAATATATGATATTATAATATTATTTATATATTAATATATAATATATATGATTTATTTTATAATATTAGTATATTAATATATAATATTATTATATTATATATTAATATATTAATATTATATTATATCATTATATAAAATTAATATATAATATATAATATAATATATGTGAAATTACGAACTTGTAACGCCCTTCCAAGGAACCCCAGAGGACAACACTACAATGACACAATAATGGAACAATTTTTTCTTTAAAGTAAATAACAATGAATTGAGAGTTATGACGTTACATATGAACTAAACCTAAGTCCTCTAAGGTTCCATGATAACACTACTAACACAATTCTAACATGAACTAGAACTATTTCATTATCCAATATGCTAACATGATTATACAAAAATTACATTTTATTCCACCACATTAAATGATTAAATACAATATGAGTCTCCATAATATATTATCAGATAACAACATGAAATAATGTTTATCAATGTGTAACAAGTATAAATACAAATTACATTTCATGAGAGTACATCATAATTGTTACATCATTACACTGATTACAATAGGGGTTTCCCCGAATATAGATGGGAAGAATACATCAATCTTATACAATAAATAGTACATTAGAATATGCAAGAGCAAGACATATACATAGAGATTGTCTCCCGAACAGGTACAAGATCTAGAATCTGCTATACAATGAACAACCTCCATGCACACAAACAACTACAAGGGAAACCCAATGGAGGAAAAAACACCAACCTCCTGACCATGTGGAACCCTAAGGTCCACCCCCTGTGCTAAGAGATAACAATAAGGTCCCACTACAACAAGTAGCCAAGAAGACAACAGACCAACATAACAAGGCTAGACAAGAATCCAACACATCACTACAATAATGTAACATTACAAATCACATACATTGCTTCTAGAGGAACACACACAACAAAAGGGGGAACATCAAGCTAGGGAATGCTAGATTGCAATAGGGAGGAGTGTCATCACATAGTTTGACATGGGTTATCCTGGTAGATCTTCCTAGGCCCCAACTCCCATCTTGGGTTATCCTGGCAGCCTTTACCGATCCCCGACCCCCATGCAAACTCATGCAGAATCAACTTACCTTTCATGGAGATAGGATAGTTGATCTTGCAATTATAGGCCTTTGCATCTCATCTCAAGCCTAAATGAGCACTTGAGCCATGAGTGAGGCATTATATTATCTTGATTAATGTGAAATCTACCTAACCCCCTAATTCATTATTTAGGTTACCACTAGATTAAGAAAATCCCAATGGGTTATCCGGGTCAACCACTTTGGGTTCTGACCCCCATTGAAAGCCACTCCCCCTACTTGCAACTAGTAGACCCTACTCATCAGGCAAAGTAAAACCATCATATGAATCTCACACATATAGCAAGGCATTAGACCATCTTGCTTGCATATCCCAATCACAAGAAAGTGTAAAGAGTGCAAGGCATAGACCCTCTTGCACCCATCACAACACATGAACAAACATAAAATCCACATACAACTTACTTAAAAATGAAACAATCATAATACCCTCATACAAGATACTTCCCCCCTCCCCCAAAGCCTCTTGAAGACTACCAATAACCATCTTACATAAATAACTTCTACTTTTGAACAATAACCCAAAATCACAATCAAGAAATGCATGGAGGGGTAGCTTTTTGACTATAAAGTGATTTTAGGTGGAATTATAACTCATTACTATTGTACCATAGAAAAATGGATCATTAAAATTTTCATGGTATTTTAGGTATTTCTCTTGTGATTTTTGACTTATCTTGCTTCGATTTAATGTTGCAATGTAACTTATGCATGTTCACATTAGGTCCTAAACATTCAAATTATGACATCTTATGAAGGTGTTGTGAAGTGTTGTAACACATTTCTACACTTTTCTAGACTCTTTTCATTATAATTCACCTAAAAATCACCTTTTCATCACTTGTCAAGTCCTATTCTAAAGTGTTGTAAAGTCTTGTAACAAGCTTTCATATTTTTCGAGGCTTGTTTTCACTATCTACACCTTTATTATGCTTTATTTGACCCCTCTATGCACTTACAAGTCATAATTAAGTTTATTTTTTAATGCAAACCTGACAAACACCATTAAATGCTGAAACTTAATTCTTGACACCCACTTACAAGCCTAGAGTGGGATCTATTTTCCATGGGTGGCGAATGAGTCCCTCTTGGCTCCAAAATCAAAATAATTAAAATTTTCTTTTGGGTTTTTATTTAAAAGTACCTTATGTCGGCCTGTGATGATGTATTATTGGGTTATTGGGGCATAAGTGTATATAAACTAAGTGTTTTTCCCCGCAGTTTACATCTCCCCATTCACTTGCATTCATTCATTCACTAATTACATTCAAGCATCATTCAATCAAGCATTCATCAAGCATATTGGAGCATCCATTGATATATCTTCATATTTCTTCAACAAGGTTGTGGTGAGTTTAGGAAATTTGCATGTTGTTTATTCATCATTCCTTGTTCATTTCATTTCATTTCTTTATTAAGGGTTTGATTACCAAAGTGGGATTTGACCAAGGAAAATCCCTATACCCTAACCCTTAACCATTTTACCCCTTTTGCATGTGCATTTGCAGACTTTTGTATGCATATTTGTCAAGCAATTAGGTGTTGAAAGGTGCTCAAGAAGTCAACAAAGTGTTTCAAGTCAACTACACTCTACTTCAAGCTTGGAGACAACCTATAGTCTATTTTCTGTAGATTTGACTTTATCAACCTGAAAAGAAGACAAGTGTAGATCTGGAGCTATAGAATTGACCTTTGATTTCATAGAATTTTGGAGGAGGAATGATTCACCATCAGTGGTGAATGATTCCCGCCTTAAGGCTGAAAAAGGAGATTTTGTCAGATTCTTGTTCCCAACAGTCAGAAACCTGTTTCAGGAGATTTTACCACTAGGAGGATTGATTTTCCATTAGTGGCGTATGATTCCCACTGGTCATCAACAGTGATTTTTCTAGTATTCTAGAATCTTCTCAAATATGCAATTTGTCTCTAGGTGCACTCCTTCTAGTCTCTTTCATTTCTAAGTTCATTTGTGCATGTTTCTTGTTCATTCTTGCAAACTACACTTTGTTTTCAAACATTGCATATCACATTAGTTTAGCATGAATAATCAGTCAATTACATCATTTAGTTGCATTTACAATATTGTATTTAGTCTTAATAACATCACACAATACCTTATTTGAGTGAACCACTTCAATTTTGGTTTGGGGTTCTATCTCTCTCCTTTTAGGTGAAAGATCCTAAGAGTGTAAGATTGGTCTATAGAACAACATCAAAATTGTTGGTTCGTTTTGGTGAACCCGACGTGACACTGAACAATGTAAGTTTCTTAAACACTTAATTGAAGACCTCATTGATTCTAGTTGTTTGTCCATTGCAGGTGTTAATGATCAAGACAATAAGTCTGTTGCACCCCCCAATCAAAATTTACAATTTTTTACAAACCCTATGCCTAAATACTATTGGTGTAATTAACTATTTAATTACATCTTCATAAGTTTACTTAGGATTTTATTTAAGTGCTAGGTTGTATTTTTTTATCCTTATCTAATTGAGATATCTTTTAGCTCAAGTTAGGTTTAGGGTTGTGCATGCTTGCTTTTATAAGCAAGCCTCATCTTGTACATTTGTATCAATTGGATCATGAATCAATCTTGCATATTGATATAGCAAGAATTCTTGCCATTATCTCTCATGTGGAAGTATTTTGGTCTAGCAATTGATTCCTGGTTTCTAACATGGTATCAAAGCATCCAGGGTTGTAGACTCCTTCCCAGATTTGAGGGTTTCATTTTGGCTTGAAGATTTTTTCTTGGTGCAGATTGGGGTTTCAAGAACCTCACGGTTGATTTTAGAAGGTTCCACAGACGAATTTTGACTGTAAATTCATCTATTTTGGGTAAAGTTATTTTTGAGGCAAATTTTGTTTGCTGGAACAATGCCTGTGTAGTACGATTTTCTCATTTTTGCAAAATAATATTTTTGAAAATATTTTCTGTGATCTGACTATTTTATTAAATTTGGGGCAAATTTGTTTTAAATTGGGCTCAAATATTTTGTATTTTTGGGCTTTAAAATTTTTGTGGGGCTTTATTAAAAAAAGAAATTGTGGATTGGCGTTTTTGCAGCATATTCTTCTCAGATTCCCTACACAAGTCTTGCGTCATCAAATCCTGGTTGGCATACCTGCAAGGTCTACTCACTCTCCCAGATCTGAGGTTTGAATAGTGTTTGTCGACCGGGTCTTTCTGGGTCACATTAATGGTCATTGGGAACATATTCCAGTCCATGGTCACATCCTTGTTGATTGGTCACATCGTAGGATTTGTCATGTACAGGGTATGCAGGCTCTGGCCTTTGGTCATCGGTTCTTCCATTAGCGGTACTGGAGGCGTGTTTTCCTTGGGTGTTGTCATCGATGTCCCATCTCATATCTGTCAGGTACTGTTCCGGATTTCATTGACTCTGGTACCGAGAATTCCACCTTCGGTGGCTTTATATTTGGATTGGCTATCATATTTCCAGCCGGGTACTGGTCACATTGGTGTCCTCGCTAGTGGACGATAACATTTACTCTAGGCGACATATTTCGATCTGCATGATCCGTAGCTATCTCTTCTAATGGGTACCGTTCACATTGCAAGTGGTCTCTTCATTGAATGGTCATCGGAGGTCCGAACATCATTCAAATTGTAGGCTGTACCCTATTTTTTGGTTAGTTTTTTTTTCAAAAAGAGGGAAAGTTCTTTTTAAAAGCTTTCTATTGATTTTTTGAAAAAGTTGAAAAGTTTTGAAGATTTTTAAAAGTTTTCTATAAAACTTATTTCTTTCCAAATAAAGAGGGACAAGCTGACAGTCATTTAGCCCAAGATATTTTGCAACCTGCAATGCCCAGGTCACATGACTGACTGAATTTCAGCCCCCGGGTGTTTATATTTTGCACCAATTTAGTCTTTTGGATACTGGTTTTTTCCCCCATAGTGCCTTTTATAGGCCTTTTTCAGCATTTTAAATTTGTAAATGGGTCTTTTAATTACTTTGGAGAAAGGGAACTATAGGCAATGGAGCAATTTAATCCTCACTCATCTTGGTGAGTGGAATCTATTGTCCTATTTGTTTAATAAAGTTCCTTGTCCTAGCACATATGTTGAGTATTGCATTTGGAAAGGCTTTAGGGCTAGAGTCTTTAGAGTTATTTTTGAAAATGTAAATGATGACATTTTGGAGACACTTATTCACTTTGAATGTCCTACTGCTCTTTGGACTCACATTAGAGAGGTATACGGAGACCATGATTCTTCTCCATCTCTTGAAGTTCCTCTTTCCAACTCCAATGTGCTTCTTCATTCTTCAAAGTTGACAACCCACGCTTGTGATCTTTTGGAGGAGATTGCAGATGCTTCAGAGGTTCCTAATTCTTCATCTTTTGTTGATGATTCATTGAGCATGTTCAGTGATTCATTGCAACAGGTATTTGAGAGTCTTCCTGATTGGGATTCTTATTTGACCGACATTGCTTCTTTGTTCATGGAGTCTCACATTGTAGATTTGGAGGACCAATTTGAGGGTCTATCTCTCCTATTTGATGATAGTCATGGATCCAATATTGTGACTTCATCTATGTCTTTGGAGCTTGTTCAAGATCTATTTCCACTTGTTCCTAGTTTGTCCCAAGTTGTTGTGATTGGGCATGTACCTGATTGGATTGTGGCATCGTCTTCATCATCCAAGAACTTGACAACACATGAGCAGATTTCAGAGACACAATCTTCATACATATGGATTCCTCTTCCTACTTCCTATCTAGAATCAAAATCATTCATGTAGTTGTACTTGGTGTATCTTCTTCCTAAGGGGAGAAACATTGTTTATAGGCATTGGATTTTGTTTTATCTTCAAACATTAACCATACTTGCAGGAGATCATACATCATGGGGGGGATATATTATCTCATCACTTCTCTCTTATGGGGGGGTCATTTATTGTATATTCATGATGGATGTAGTCCTTGGGGGTATCATTGAGTCCTCCATACATCATGTTTACATTTGTCATGCTTGTTTTTTGTTTTCTCTCTTTTGGAGAGGGGTTTTCTACCCACTGGGTTTTCTCCTTTTCTCTGCTTTATGAGAGACTGCATTTCATTTGCATCTGTAAATGGGTACCTAACATGGCCTAGTTTCTGAGACCCATAGTAGTTTGCTTCATAATCTTCTCCCTAAGTTGCACTTATGGGGGGGTGTTGGTGTAATTAACTATTTAATTACATCTTCATAAGTTTACTTAGGCTTTTATTTAAGTGCTAGGTTGTATTTTGTTATCCTTATCTAATTGAGCTATCTTTTAGCTCAAGTTAGGTTTAGGGTTGTGCATGCTTCCTTTTATAAGCAAGCCTCATCTTGTACATTTGTATCAATTGGATCATGAATCAATCTTGCATATTGATATAGCAAGCATTCTCACCATTATCTCTCATGTGGAAGTATTTTGGTCTAGCAACTGATTCCTGGTTTCTAACAAATACAATGTTTCATTTGTCAAGGATAGTGAACCTTCAAACACTCATGTGATGAACATTGCTAAAAATAATGAGCAACCTGATATTACTCCAAATGTTACCCAACTTAATCCTATGGATGAACTTGTGGGTATGATAGATGTTATCCCTCATAAGGGCCCAACCAACAAATCTCTTGATATTACTTTTTCTTCTCATGATATACTTAAAAAGCTTCTCGATGGTCCTCTTTACATAGCCAGCTGAATCTATGATAATCCCACCAATGGGATATTAGTAGATCCCGCTTATGGAGAGAATGCGATCACAAAAGAATTTTTAGTATTACATGAACTTTATCAAGATGATTATAATAAACCAACCACATGAATTAAAAAACATACTGGTTTTGTGTTCCCTACGATCAGATCAATCATACTCCCATTACAAATAGGACCCAAAACTTTGTATGTAACATTTTCTATTATTCCACAATCAGATCAATTTCATCTGCGGCTAGGCCATCTTTGGCTTCGCTCGATGCAAGCAAGCCCTTCAATTGTTCACAAATGTTTGAAGTTTCTACATGGAAATGAAATATTTACCATACACCATAGTGGCTTTTATCCATTTTCCTCTAAGGGTAATTTTTCCTTAGAAGCCTTTTGGCCTAGACCCATGGAACCGATCAACCCTCGAAAAGAATTATTTTTTATTGCCTATCAAAATTTCAAAGACAAACGACTATCTGAATTGTCTCTTCGTAACATTTCCCCGTCCACTTCCGCTTCTCCTATCCTAGATGAGACCATGCTTCAGCCTGAGTCTGAAACTGAAAAAACAATACAACCTCATGAGCAACCAACAATAGACACCTCCCCTTCCTCGTATAAATGTCCAAGAGAAAATGAAACCAATCTCGTAATGCCTCATCGCATTAAACGATTGTATAAAGCTAACGAGAAAGTGATTGACCCATCTTCTTTGATTTCTTTCATTCTTCCCCCTTTGGAAGAAAAGGAACCTATGATTGATCAACCCACTATTACACCTCACCAAATTCAAAGTAAAATTAAAAGAAACTATGGTGCTAGGGAGCGTAGGCGTCGTCATCATCTCCTTGATCGTCAAATGCAAAATGAAAACAACAAAGAAAACCAATCTCTACCTTTGACAGAAGTAATAAATGATCACCCTCCTCCTCCTGACCCACCACAAAATAATACAGTCCAACCCTCACAACAAAATGATCTGATCCAACAACCACAACTCCTGATACATCCTTCCTTGGAAATTACCCTATGTCCTCCCATCATAATCAATCTTGATGATGATGATGATGAGGAAATCACAAGAATAGGTGAAGAAGTGCATAACGATCTAAACTCTTTATTTTCATCTACCATGAGCTTACAAGATAAATCTTCTACACCAAGTGAAGAACTTGGCACATATCCTAGTTCGACACTTGTAATTCTTCCTTTGGATAGTCAACTGGCCTCGCAATACACTAAACATGATTGGGAGGCGGATGACATGTTAGATGGTTGACTTGCATTTTCCTTGCTAGCATTTTACGTTTCATTTTTCATGTGTGTATCGTGTTCCCCCGTAATGTGTGTTTGATGTTCTCTCTCTTTGTACACTTCCTCTATTTACACCTCTATTCTTCTATATTCCATACTTTATCTTTTCCTTTTTTGCTTTTGTTTTGTGTTTTCCTTTTGGGGATGATGCAAAGCGTTTAGACACCCTATGTCTTTTCCATGTTGACCTAAAAGGTCGTTTTTCCTTTGTTTTGTGTTTTCCTTTTTGGGATGACACAAAGCGTTGAGATGCCCTATGTCTCTTCCATGTTGACCCAATCGGTCCCTTTTCCTTTTTACTTTATTTTTTCTTATGTTTTCCCTTTTGGGGATGACGCAAGGCATTGAGACCGAAATGTCTCCTTCATGTTGACCCCAAAGCTTTTTTCTTTTCGTTTACTTTTTCGTTTTCTTTTTTCTTGTGTCTTCCTTTTGGGGACGATGTAAAGCGTTGTGACTGCAATGTCTCTTCCATGTTGACCCAAAATGGATCTCTCTTTTTCCTTTGTTTTCACTCTCTTTGTGTCATTCTTCAAGTTCTATTTATTTGGGGAATGATGACAGTTCCAAGCTCTTTAATAAAAACATTACAACAATGAAAAAATTGACCCCAAATCCATAGATCCCTTATGTGTTTGGTGTTTTCCTTTCTAGGGGGCAACCCTCCTTTCTTTTGTTTTCTTTTTTGTTTACATTTCGCAGCCTTACTTGTAAAACATATGACTTGGCATAGGGGTTTTCCAAGTTAGCTCTCATGTTTTTTTTTTCTTCTTGCATTTCTCTTTCCTTCTCTACTTTAAATTAATTTCTCATAGAACACTGTGTAGCAATTTCTTTAAAGTGGGGGGCATACATTGGCATCATTTCATTTGCATTCTTGGTTCCTATTGCAGCCTTTTCACTTCATACGATGCGTTTGTCACTTTGTGGATGACATTGGGTATGATGTCCTTCATAAGTGTGATCTATCTTACCATATTACATTCCTCTTGGTGGCCTGATGCGACACACTGCATCCCCTAAGTTGTGAATATACTATTCTTTGATTGGTCCTCTTTTGGAGACATTAGACACAATGTTCCCTAAGTGATAAACCTTGCATGAACTTAACAAGACTCCTTTGAACACCTTTTACATTTTACATTTTTTTTTACATTTTTACATTTTGCATCTTTGCCACCTTGCATAAAGAAACTTGCATTCCTGTGCTACCTTTGAATTTGTTCATGAGTTCTAAGCATATGAAGCTTTTCTTGTCTCATGAAGCACGAACCAATTGTTTTTCCCTTGTCACACCTTATTAAATTTATCAGGAGGTATAACTTTGATATGGTTGAGCGGGAAGCCCATTCAACGACACAACTTTCCCCATAGCCACCTATGTGTTTGTGAGTGCATACCAACTAGCGTATTTATTTCACCTTTTGGGTCTTCTCACCTAGTGGACCACCATGAGTTATGTTGCCCCGAAGTGAGTATGCATTTTTCTTCTCACAAACAGCCTAGATCTAATCCACAACTAGTTGGACAAAGGATCGAAGCTTAATCTGATTCTTCCTTCTCTCTTTCTCTTTCACATGTGTGTTCCTTTGTTCTTATGTTTAGTTTTCCATGATATCTTCATCTTGGGGGCTTGATCATCCCTCTTGATTGTTGTTATTACATCTTTCTAGCATAAGTGCATTTGGATCCCTCTTGATATGTGTGGCTACTTTAGTGTGAGTTTGAAGCAAGTTCATCCTCTCACTAAAGTGGGGGCTAAATGTACCATAGAAAAATGGATCATTGACATTTTCATGTTCTTTTAAGTCTTTCTCTTGTGATGTTTGACTTATCTTGCTTTGATTTAATGTTGCAATGCAATTTATGCATTCACATTAACTCCTAAACATTCAAATTATGACATCTTGTGAAGGTGTTGTGAAGTGTTGTAACACATTTCTACACTTTTTTAGACTCTTTTCATTATAATTCACCTAAAAATCACTTTTTATCACTTGTCAAGTCCTATTCTAAAGTGTTGTAAAGTCTTGTAACAAGATTTCATGCTTTTCTAGGCTTGTTTTCACTATCTACACCTTTCTTATGCTTTATTTGACCCCTTTATGCACTTACAAGTCATAATTAAGTGTATTTTTGAATGTAAACCCGACAAACAACAGTAAATGCAACTTAATTCTTGACACCCACATACAAGCCTAGAGTGGGAACCATTCACCATGGGTGGCGAATGAGTCGCTCTTGGCTCCAAAATCAAAATAATTAAAATTTTCTTTCAGGTTTTTATTTAAAAATACCTTATGTCGGCTTGTGATGAGGTATTATTGGGTTATTAGGGCATAAGTGTGTATAAATAAGTGTTTTTCCCCTCATTTTACATCTCCCCATTCACTTGCATTCATTCATTCACTAATTACATTCAAGCATCATTCAATCAAGTATTCATCAAGCATCTTGGAGCAATAATTGATATATCTTCATATTTCTTCAACAAGGTTGTGGTGAGTTTAGGACATTTGCATGTTGTTTATTCATCATTCCTTGTTCATTTCATTTCATTTCTTTATTAAGGGTTTGATTACCAAAGTGGGATTTGACCAAGACAAATCCCTATACCCTAACCTTTAACCATTTTACCCTTTTTGCATGTGTTTGCAAAATTTTGTATGTAAATTTTTCAAACAATTAGGTGTTGAAAGGTGGTCAAGAAGTCAACAAAGTGTTTCAAGTCAACTAAACCCTATTTCAAGCTTGGAGACAACCTACAATCTGTTTTTTATAGATTTGACTCCATCAACCTGACAAGAAGACAAGTGCAAATCTGGAACTACAAAATTGGCCTTTGATTTCATAGAATTTTGGAGGAGAACTTATTCACCATCAGTGGAAAATGAGTCCCACCTTAAGGCTGAAAAAGATGATTTTATCAGATTCCAGTTCCCGACAGTCGAAAACCTGTTTTAAGAGATTTTACTAGTAGGAGGATTGATTCGCCATTAGTGGCGAATGAGTCTCATTGGTCATCAACAATGATGTTTCTAGCATTCCAGAATCTTCTCAAATCTATAATTTGTCTCCAGGTGCACTCCTTTCAGTCTCTTTCATTTATGAGTTCATTTGTGCATGTTTCTTGTCCATTCTTGCAAACCTCACTATGTTTTCAAACATTGCATATCACAATAGTTTAGCATTAATAATCAGTCAATTACATCATTTAGTTGCATTTATAGCATTGCATTTAGTCTTAATCACATCACACAATATCTTATTTGAGTGAACCACTTCAATTTTGGTTTGGGGTTCTATCTCTCTCTTTTTAGATGAAAGATCCTAAGAGTGTAAGAGTAGTCTATAGAACATCAGAATTGTTGGTTCAACTATCAAGGAAAATGTTCTAAATTTCTTATTTATAAAATCCTTCCAAATTTAGAATCAAACAATCTTAGTAAATATAAATGTATATATATATATATATATATATATATATGCATATGCGGATATATATATATATATAAATAAATATCTAAATAATTACAGTCTCATGTTAACAAAGCAGTAAATTAAAAATTATAAAAGAGTTACACATATATTTAAACACAAATGTATTCACATACGTACGCACACGCGCGCACATAGACACACTCATGCAACCAAGTAAATTGAATACTTAAAAGACCATATGCATGGAACTTAAACATTCGAATGAAGCTTACTAAATGATTATTGATTTCTTACAAGGGATTCCTATGCATCGACTTTAACACTTAGACAACAACAAACTTAATGAGCATGACTTACAGCATAATATATTGCTTAAGAAACATTACTATCGCTTTAAATCCAGACATTCAATATTCAGCACTAATAGCGAACTCTTTCCATCAAATGGGGCTTGCTTAAGGGTTAGCAATTTCTCACAAGGGATGCCAAAAGCATCGATTACTAACACCTGGACATAGGCTGCGAACTAAAGAAGAGATACTTTTTAACACATATAAATGCTATTTAAATATGCTAATTGGAAGTTGAATAAAATACAATCAGCAATTTATACACTGTACAGAGGTCTCTTTTATCTAAGTGTTCTGTTCCAACCATATATATACACACTAGTTGTCAAACAAACTACAAACACATCTAATGATCATATGATTTTTCCCCAAACATAATCGAATTGGATGAGGAGTTGATATTTAGCAGACACGACAATCTTTTGAGTTTCAATTTTAAACAACAGCATTCACATCAATAAATTGGCTGCCAAGCATTTAACAGGGGCATCAAATGATTCAATAGTTCGGATTTATCTTTGCTTTCGATGGAGTATGATCGGTATAAAAAAAGTAAATTCGATATCAACCAAGCATAAAATTAAGGGCATCAAAGGGTTTGATATCCACACAGCATAATATTTATGGTTTGATTTCCAACTACTCAGCATATTCATTTCATACAAATTTGGTTTGATAGCCATACCTAACAAAAAATGGTGTCTGAAATAGAACAACAGGGAGGGCGCACTAAGGAACTGGTGTCCGTCAACCACTATGGTATTTAAATCGAATATCGAATGGATAGTATTTAGCAATATATGGATCACTTTAAAATCTATAGCAACCTCACATAAAAATTGAGTCACATAACAAAATCGCACCATATATCCAACAAAATCGAATCATATTAAACTTTGTACTTGTGGAGAATATTGGCGATGCTAAATGAAACAATCTGATCAATAGGCTTGCACTATAATATCAACAGCAAGGTTTAAGTAGAAATAAAACCATGTTTTCTCCTACAGGTCGCGCCTCACAGCTTCCCTCGATGGAAACCATAGAACAGAGTATGTGCACTCCTCAAATAAAAATGATAAGGGAATTTAGTGAGTTGCGCTAGAAAAACATGGATGCAAAATGTGAACGAAAGGACAAGGCGTACGTATTTTTTTGACAAAATGCCACAAAGAAATGTTATCCCATGGACTACAGTGATAGCAGGATAAGTACAAAATGGACTTCTGAAATTTTTCCAATAGAAATATTCAATAGAGGAAAAGGAAAAACTACAGATTCAACACACAATGTGATTATTGAGAGGAATAAGAAAAAATCTCGAACAAATACATTTAACAGAGGAGGCAAATTTTATCACATCGAAAACAATGGTTGCAAGATATTCACAAAATTGGGTTTATTATAAACCTTCAGGAAAGCAATCAAATGGTAGAAGATTGAATGGAATGAACGAATTAAACAAAATACTTAGAGGAAAAGTCCTGATTTCTTTACAGCATAAATATTCAAGCTTTTACTTCAAAACAAACAGAGGAAAAAATTCAAAAGAAGAATGGAACATGGCTTAAACGATTGACACGACTGTAGATTTGATGCCGAATTCAAGCTTCTCAACTTGCAGCTCCAGCTTCTTCAAAACCTCCAACAATTTTCAGAGTCTCCCAAATCAAAAATCCCCAAGACAATTTTTGCAAAATTCCCCCAATCCAAAATCTTCCAAGCGAGAAAAATATTCATGGGAACAAAAACCCAAACCCCCCCTTTTTTTTATTTTTTTAAACTCCAATTAATATTCATGAAAATCCGCAAAAGACAATTATTTTCAAAAATAAAAAGCTGAAGAAAATTCCAGTAATTTTATTTTTAGCAAATAGTTAATTTTTTTGTGACCACTTGAGTTGCATGTAGCTACATGGTCAATGGGGTTGTTATGAGTAGCTCCATTTAGAAATTTCATTTAATGCTCCCAAAAACCAACTTTTATTATTTATTTATTATATTACTATTTTATTTAACAATTTATTTATTGCAAAATCCAATAAAGTATTTTATTTTATATTACCATATTTTACCACTTTTAATTTATTATAATCTATCTTTATTAATAAATATATTTATGTTTAGTTATCAAAACACTTTTTAATTTAATAATTCAATTTAATAATTTAATCAACCAAGAACAACATCTATAACTATTTATCATCATGTTTTAACAAAATAATTTATCTAATTCATTAATTAATCAAACAATATTTATCAAGCAAATTTAAGTTAAACAACCACATATCAATAAAAATACCAAAATATAAACAAGGTCGAAAATGGAACCAACTGACCGCAAACACAGACAACGTTGACAGGGTAACCAAATGGATACTCATCGTCTTCGAGGATGATGGCTAGGGTAGGGGACCAAATGCTATCTCTGTTCAACAGTTTCCATTGGGTTCAAGGCACGCTCAGACCTGACAATTCAGGTGGAGTCGATGTCTAGTACCTGCAACCTACATCAAACAAAACAGTCGAACATATATATATATAATCACATAATCAAGTACACCGTGAAAGGAAATTGTAGCGTAGCAGGGCACTCAAGAATGAGTAATGCTACACTGTCCCTTTCACCAAGACTCAACAACGCATAACAAACAGTTGCTTAACAAACAAGATAGGACAATCAATTACATGGAAAACAAGATAAGAGCAATCACCAGATAATAGCATCACAACCATGATCAGGTAACACATAATGTTCATAATTAAATTAATCCACATCATCTAATATACCCATAAAGTTGTCATAACATGTGCATAAACTCAAGTAATAGAAGTATCATCAACTATCATCAACTATCATCCAAAATGTCATTGTAGTAGTAAGTCAACATCAAACAAAATTTTATAATGTCTAGTACTAACAGAACATCTATCAGTCTAGTAGAAAAAAAAATGAGGGGAACTACAAAACTGCTTGTGAAATTGCAAACTAAAAGATTGTGAATTATATTGTCAATAAAGAAATTGCAGATATCATTACAAAATTCAATATGAATCACACTACGAATTACAAAGCCAACAAGGATCATCATGAAAGATACCAATTTTGTGTAAAATCGAACATTGCTAGACCTAGCAAGAGAAAAATATTTTGTTATTTTTTACTAACAAATTTCCTTTTTTGCAGGGGCAAGTAACTATCTAGTTTTTATTTTATTTTATACTAACAATTTGCATGTGAATAAACCCAAGACTAGACAACCAGACTTACGAAAACCACAATGACAAAGAGCTAGGAACTAGACAAAGATCATAAAGATATGGATCTGACAGAAATCCCATACCAGTGTGAAGCCTCATAGCACTTGAAGCATAAAAAAATTGACCTATCATATGAGGTAGAAGAAGACATAGGAATTTTAGAAGACATGGTCATGATCTGTAGATTCATAAGCCCAAAGTTTGAGAGGAGAAGGATTAGGGAATGGATTGAAAAAATTGGAAAACACCAGTTATCATTAAATTTTTACCAAAAGGTTTTTTTATTACAATCTTTTCCACAGAGGAAGAAAGGGAAAAATCCTACAAGGAGGACTGTGGGAGATCGATGGTCACCCATTATATATCCAAAAATGGCACCGAAACTTTAATCCCCTTGAAATGGATCCTATTGTGTGGTCTCACAATATGCCCCAATATTGTAAGGCTTGGGGACCCAAGTAAAAAATTAACGCTTATGGTAGGGGTTGTTTGGAAAATGGAAGTCTTGAAATAATTCATGAATTTGAGTGTACCGGGTGTCCGGGTACTGGGTATCAGAAGGCCAAATTGGTTGGAATGTTTAATGTAAGGTTTGGTAAGTTGTTGCAGTTTATAAGTAAAGTCTAGGGAAACGTGAAGGCTCCAATGGAAACTAGAGTCTGGGTGAATTCTATTCCAATAAAAGCTTAAGTTTTTGGGTATTGAGTACTGGGTAGCAATGCATGTTGAAAGGTTTAATTGTTTATATTTTCCTGAGAATTTAAAATGTTTGGTAACCTACTTAAAAGGATAAATACGTGAGAATGTATTAAAAGCATGTTATTTATGATTGGCTTTAAAGGATGATTTATTAATGATAATTTTATTTTTTAATGAGAGTTTTATAAATGTTTTAAAAAGGGATTGATATGTGGAATCTTTATGTGTAGGAGGAACAAATTGTGATGTAAGTTTTGAGTATAGATGGTCAAGAAAATTTGGACCGTGAGTAGTGATATAACCATGTTGGACAATACACTTCGGGGTTCCATGAGAAGGAGGAGCTTGAGATGTTGGAATACCAAGAATCCTGGTATTACGAATGTGGCAAAAGAGTGTGCCTAGCTCCAAGGTGATTTACTTCTGGGTGTTTTAAGCCTGAGTTAGAATGTGAGTGTAGGAACTAAAGTGTTGGTGGATTGTGGTATCTATATACAGTTCCACCTGATCATTTTGGATATTCGATAGAGGAAGTTCCTACATTTTATTTGACAAATCTACTCGACCCCAAATTGATGTCCTAATTATATTTCAAAGATTTAAGTCCCAAAGAATTCAAAGTGCTAAAGAAGGTTGACATCTGTTGAATTATTCAGAAATTCTTTTGCCAATTGTCATATTCCATGTGCCTTGTTGTGATTCGTCCCTTGGATTCCCTCTCATGTGTTGTTTGAATTTCTCGAACATCTTGTTCTTATAAATGGACAAGAGATGTTTTATTTTACGTGAAGTTCAAAAATTTTGGATGTTGGAGAACCAATTTTTTTTTAAGTTTTGTTATTTTTCCTGTTTTCAGTTCCATTTCAAAATAAAAAAATTTATGTTTCATTAGAAGTTAATCAATATCAAAGCCAATTTGAAAGCTATTTCTTGATATGAAATCTTACATAGCTAGTTGTTTTTTCCTATTGGATAAGACTGATTTGTGTCATTTAAGGGTGAATACTAACACTATATTTTGGCAAATAATCCCCCCTTTCTTTTAAATCTTGCATCATTCTATGCCTAGCTATCAAGCAATCTGGTGGCATATGAAATGGTTTGTTCTGGTTTAGTTATTTGTTGAGGCATGCGTGGATAATACCTAGGAGAAATTTTACTTTCTCAATAATTTTTTTATGCTTTATTTTAGAATAAATGTTTAAATTTTAGAAAATGTTCCAAAAAAGTGATGAATGTATAGAATTTTATTTCAAATCTTTGATTCCATGACATTGTTGAATGCTTAAAGCTAAATCTACTTGGATCAATGCAAGTTATTTGAATTTCAAGAAATATTGTTGCAAATTTGTCGATTTCATGAAATTGTTGAATGATCAGACCGAAATTATTTCATATATTTACGATACCTTGCAAAATTAGACGAACCGTTTACCCATCGTGTGTAACAACATTATCACAATGAACTCTAAGAAAACCTAGTGCATCAAGACCTAACATAAACAAGCCTTGGTATTAAGTTGATTCATCCTAAGATTTAGGTTTTCCTGGTGTAATATTTCAAGAAAGATAGGTTCCCGTAGTGTTTTTGGTAAAGTTTTATCTTCTTTTTGGTGTGCGACTAACATTCACGACAATAGGAGTGGCACTAGAAGGAGGTACACCTCTATTTTTTCTTTGGATTTGGTGTTTTTGTCCTGATTCTAGGTTGGAAATTTTTCTTGTGAGGCAAAGGCCTAAACAAGTTCATAATGGAGAATAAAATGGAAGTTGATAAGCTCTGAAAAATCCTTAACCAGGGGCTTCATCCCTTAAGTCTGTTCACTTTCGATAGGGTTACCGAGTGTAGGATTCATGATACAACCGATCATAGTGAACTTGACTATGGAATTTTTTTAACTAGGGTAAGTTTGATCACTTATAATGTGATCTCATTAACGAAGGCATCCTTAATTGCGAAAAGAAAGGAACTAGGTTTGAATTTTGAGAAAGTGCCTAACCCTAGTGAAATTGGAAATATTGGAAAATTAATCATTAAATCAAATGGATTAATTAACTGTAATCAATGTCATGAGGAAATTCTAAAAAAAATTCAAGAAAAGAAGCAAAGTCATCATGTCATGCCCATAAATTTCACATGTGAACATGCGACACAACCAATTTTTTTTTTATTAAACACATCAGACATCATTCTCTAACAACCATTGCTCGAGTGGAAACCAAGGTATACACATTGAATGATGGTAGATGACCAACATTGAATCTAGCATGTTACTTAAGGGAAGAGTGAGGAAGAGTATTATATTGGGTCGACTCACCAATAAGTTGATCACATTTAAAAGTTGAATTATTTAATGTTTTCTAACTCATAATGAGAGATATCCAACTTACACAATAATACATGTACATCATAATTTTATTATCTTCCAACCATGGTTACACTCTCGCTCCTAATAATAACATTGTCAAAACTTAGGTCTCGAAGGGATGCGAAGACTACTCTGATCGTGGATCAAAATTGGTTAGATTATGAACGATGAAACCTATTCTTTTTATTCTCCCTACCTACAATACATGCCGCTAACTTACTTTCTCCAAGACACTGTGTCATCATCTCTTTATTATTTTCCTATGATGGTCAAATGTATGTTAATAGTCTTGCCACAAGATTTGATGTTTCTTGATAATTTAATCTAGCAAAATATTAGACCTGGTATTATGACTAATATAAAGTGTGAATCTCATTACTGTTGCCATTGTTGATATCCAACTACTATCATGGCATCTTTAATCACCTTATTCCTATCTTATCCTACTAGTTTAGATATCCTTGATCGTCTTGACAAAGGTCAAGTTTATCCTTTCAATCAATATTTAGATGTATGAACAAGGATTTTAATTGTAATTTAGTTACTTCTTAATTTTATTTCCTATAGTCCCTCAGATAAATATCTTGTTGAGGTGATAGGCCTCAACCCTCTATTCATTCCCATGGCCATGAACACAACAATTTTTTTTGTTAGCTTCATCAACTAGCCCTTATGAAGATCGAGGTACAAATAAACACATAAACCCTTGTCGATGTCATGCAACATCATGACAATATCATTTCTCACACAAGCAGGGAGGAGGAATGTCATAAGCAATGTTGAGAAGCTCATCATGCACACCCTAAAATTGATGGATAATCTCAATCAGGTTGGGTGTCTTTGTGTAAGACACCTTAAGAATGACTAGGTGGTAATGAGGATGAAATTATAATAAAGGGTAACCTAAGGATTAAAATGACTATCTATAGTTAAATTATTTTATAACAATCATAATAAGATTTGACTAGAATAATTATCATTTATCAATTGAAAGGACAAATTAAAGAATTTATATATATATTTTGATGTACAATTTGCATCATGTAACTAAATAAAACGTCATATTCCACTCACTGAGTTTCTTCTCATAAAATTTGGTTTACCATTTAAGAAAATAACTTGATAATAATTAACTTGTTCTTGATTTAATAAAGGTAATTCATCAGATTTTATTTCTCTAAATATATTTAAATTGTTTAAATTAAATAGCATTGGTGTTATTTACTCATTCAAACTTATATGTTTAATTCCCCTATTTTCTTAAAATGAAATTCCACTGTGTAGACTTTGTAATTAGGAAGTTGATTAACTTGACTTGTGAAGCAACTCACAATTAAACTTCATAAATGCATCATTTTTTTTTTCCTAAAGTCCAATATTTATTATTAATTGAAAATTGTGTCTTTTGAACCACAAGAATTAACCCAAATAAATATTAGATATTCTTAATTAATCTATTCACCCAACCTTCATTTTCATTTATCTACTTTTACTTCTTTATTTTAAACTAGTTAAAATTATTTTATTTATTTTAAATAAAATAAAGAACTAATACCATTTATATGTCACTTTAAATCAATTAATTTTTTTTATCATTCTAAATAAAAAAATTACTATTTTTTTTTTTTTTTAAGCTAAGAAACTTTATATCCTTTAAATATTTAAATACATAAGGAACCTAATTCATCCTACTAGTTTTTTTATCCATTCGATGCTCCCCTTAGATATTATATGAGATTATAGAGAAGCATTTTAAATAAGGAGCAAGATATATTAAATGGGGTAGCATTCTTTTTTTTTTTTTTTCATTCTCTAGATGACGTCTAAATTCAGAAGCACATTAGTATTTTTGATAAAATTACAAGCACATCTTTATTTTGGTTGGGGGCTTTATATGATGGTGCACAAACAAATATAATCATATATTTCAAATATATGATATCATTAATGGTGGAAACTTGATATCATTAATACTGATATATTTCAAATATATGCCCCCCAAAAGCAATAGAACCCTAAAAAACATTATATTTTGTCTTAATGTTTTAGAATGTTGGTAGAGCATGGAAGGTGTGGCATTGCAGGGGAGGAAGGGGGTATGGCGTCCAAAATTAATGGGTTCTCTCTCTATTTTTTTAAAGTTACAAATCAAATGAAAAAATAGGAGGAGGCACCTAATTGAAGGAAAATTTTATTGTATTTTGAAAAAAAAATTTAGCAAACCATTTCCAGGCGCTGAGTAGCTACAACTACAATCATTTGATTTATTTATTTTTTTGTTTGAAAGGTATTATATATATGAAATACATTCTTCTAAAAAATATATGAAATACATTCTTGTAGAGCAACTACACTCATTTGATTTAATTGTTTTTTTAAAAGGTATTATATATATGAAATTTGCATTCTTCTCATAAATCTATGAAATACATTGTTGTAGTGCACTTACAGTCATTTGATTTAATAATTTTTTTTAAAAGATATTATATATATGAAATGTATTCTTCTTAGAAATCTATGAAATACATTCCTCTCAATAGCTACAGAGGTAACAAAAGTCCTTGAAACTATGCCAACAAGAGGGTGAAAAAATCTCTACCCAACCAACATGGCATCATCGATCCTTCACATGACTCTAGCCATCCCCTGAGCAGGGAGAGTCACTAAAACCCATGGTTCATTGATTCAAAACAACCCATACTCCTCTATGAATACTTGAGAAGAAAGCAAAAAAAAGACTACACAAAACCCTCCAAATATTAACTTATTTTCAAGACCCAAACTCATCACAATCTTGACTCATTCACAACAGAATGACCAAAGGAAATATACATGCATAGCCCCAAAAATCTTACCACCATTTTCAGTAGAAAATCATCAAATACTGAGATCTCACCACCATTTTCAGCAGAAAACCATTAAATACTAAGAGTTTAATCAAATAACACTCTAGGAAAATATATAAAAAAGAAAGAAAGAAGCTAAGAAGACTTATCTTTAGACTAAGTATGTGCAGGATCATCATGGAAAAAAAAGGCCCTTAAGTGGTGATGCAAATTCAGAAAAACAAAGTTAGGCAACTTGACATAAAAATTTGAATAAGTTATCTATATTATTTTAAAAATATGTAAGAATAGAATCTCTAGCAAATTGAATGTAGTTTCTAAAATACTACGTTTATTTTTAAAAAAATCTATTTGGTGAAAATTTGAAATTTCAATGCAGTAGTACTGAAATTTCAGGCAAAAAATAAGAAGTAGGTGTTTTTCTGACCACCCTAACCACAATAAAATGATAATATTATTTTATAATATTTTAGATATAAGTAGAGGACTCATGTCCCGATGTGATGCATATTTTTTAATTTTTCCAAGTAAATAATTAATTATGTTTTTTTATTACAACTTTTAAAAATATAAAAACTCGTATATATGACCACCTTAACTTGGTCAAAACTTTATGAAATTCATTTTTTAATCCTATAGTATGTGAAGCATAGAATGTGACACATGTTTTGGATTCAAAAAATTTGATACCGTTTGAAAGCTATAAATGTTTTTCTATCAACCTATCAATCAGGACTTTAGTCATAATTCAAATAGAAAATGAATAGTAATTATTTATAAATTCAAAGTAAAGCATAATTTATATTGGTAGAAAGCTAAGAATCTCCTTTAAAAACCCTTTTCGTTTCATCAATTTTGGGTAAAAAATTGTCGTCAACCACATGGGCCATCATATCACTTACATATCACCACTTTTTGGCCCATCATGATCCTACACTATCTGAACAACTCTTTCTCTTGATCCTTCCTCTTCTTCTTCCACAAAAATCCTTTTTCTTCCAGCTCTTCTCTTTGCTCCTCCTTCCCTCCGCTAAAACTCCCCCCAACAACCGCCCCCAAAAAGAAGAGGTGTGTGGAATATGGCACTAGAAGCTTCTTATTCCTTCCACAAGAGAATAAAATAATACCCTAACCCCAATTTCGTCCAAATTAGAAAATCCAATTAAAAATAGGTCAAAAGTCATTTGTGAGACAAGTTGTGTTCTCCAAAGTGAACCTAAACCTTAAGTGCATATATAGGGAATTTAAAACAATGAAAATGAAGTTAAAATCAACATCATAAGACCCTTTTAAACTAATTAAATGAGTATCACCAATTAGTAACTATTTAGAGAATCCTTAACCCTAGCCACAACTTCAAATCCAAACGTGCTTGGTTTCTAGAGTCAAAGAAATCAAAAAAACACAACAATATCATCATTGATATCAAAATTAAAAGAAAAATTTGATATATAACAAAAAGGGTGCCACCACATTGACTCTTCCCAAGATTACTGACCACATTTTGAGATATTCATAATGAGATATCTCAATAGGGTTTTGATGCCCCTCCCTTCCCTTTGTTAGCATCTATTCCTGTACAACAATCACCAAATTAGTATATAGGAATATATCCAATATGCATGTAGCTAAGAATCATCACTAATCACACAATTTCACAATCCCATTAAGATCATATTTTTAATTTAGTCAATATAAATATTTTTGTATAATCAATTAAAACTCCTCATCAAATGAAATAAGTTCGTAAAAGAAATTGAGTTTAACTTTTTCCTTATTTTATATTCAACAAGTCTCTTATGATCACAAAGGATAACATATATTATGCATCAAGAAGGATAAAATTTATTATGCATCTTACCACCTATACTTACCTGAAGTCAGTCTCTTGCTCAATTATTGTTACCTCCCCTTGCCTTCACATATGATTGGCGCTCAATTTCCTTGTACTACTTTGAAATTTTTGAAGGTCTCCAATACCTAACACAAATAATATCTTCATCAAGGGTATTAGACTCATTAGTACATTCGTTGAACTAGAATTTAGTACCACATTGGACCTTATATTTTTCCTCAACTAAATCCTTTCATTATATCTCATTTCTAAAAATAAACCAATCACAAGGAATCACTTCTAGTCCTCCTAGGTCAAAAAATCACAATTTACATACCAATAATGTAATTATTCTATGTCAGTTATTTATTTCAAGCTTAATAGTCTGTATTCCTTGGAATCATTCATAGCATTCAATCGCACTATTAAATTCTAACATGTAATAGATTGCAAGAACTAGTAATCTCCTACATTGATAGTATGTAAGAGGGTTATGTAGAGTTCCCATGACTATAATAATTATATTTGATTGATAAGTTCAAGAGAGGAGTTAGTCCATATGGTTCACCAACACGCTAAATGATACAACCTGTTGGTTCCCCAAATCTGCAATCAACTTGAATCCTAAAGGGATATAAGCCTTATGGTCAGATTCAAGGAGAGATTTGGCCAACGAATGGGAGATTGAATTAAAACCCATTTCTCTCCTACACTTCAGGCTCTGTTAAACCTGGGAGGGTAATCCCAATAGTGTGCTTACAAATACTTATGTGTCAAAGTATCAAACACAAAGTAAACAGATAATTCTCCTTTAATTGTTTAATATACACAATACCCTAAAGGTTTGACTGACCTTCACGGCAGTGTCCAAATTAAACATGAGATATATGTAATTTGCATTAAATTACACACACACTCACAACAAGATTGATAAGTAAATTTGATTTTAAAATGTAACTGCTCAAAAAACAATCTTAGGAAATTGCAACATCAAAAGACTAGTGCCATATTCCAGGCTGGAGTCACCTAAACCATGAAGTTTAAAACTCTTACAACATTCACTCTATCATAATTATGCCTATCATATGATACATTACACCATTGATACTAGAAACTAAACTAGTCATACTTTATTAATCCAAGCATAAAGTTGCACAAACCTATGTTTGTGTTAATATAATTTAATTCATTCTTTGAATGAAAGTAACAACAAAAAACAAACATTCAAGGAAAAAAAAGAAGACAAATAACATAAACCCTTGATTTCTTATATTCATAATCTATGCAATGTGTACAATGGTGACAACTAACTCATAATATATAATCCTTTATAACCAAATATGACAATTTTGTGAATGAATTCTTCATTACATGACTCAAAACTACTCTAGAAACTAAAACCAACACTTATTTATTTTTAGACCCTATTACAAAAGAGTATTCCCATGAGACCAAAACAGTGAACAACTCTTTAGAAAGAAGTAGAAGATTACACTTAAGGAAAATGCAAAAATCCTAAGTGGAGATCTTCAATAGACATCTGGAACATTCTTCTTCGTTGATCAGTAACTGCCTCCAACACTTGAAAAATCCTCATCTGCAATTTGATTCCTACCTCTTCATTCACTTACCCACAACAAAAAATATTCCTTACCATGATGAGCCATCATTCATCTTCATTCTGCTGCAGAAAATATTGTGCTTTTGAAATAATAAAAGTCCTCTGTGAAAGTCTTTCACTCATCCTTTTTACCCTCAGCTGAAAATTAAATTTTACTGCAACTGAGAAATTTGCTTCACCACAAAAAGCCTTCATTCTTCACCCCTGGCTGTAAAAATCCCTTTTACCTATGTATTCACCATTTTATTGCCCAGCATACAAAGGTTCTTGCTTTTACTGTAGCTGAAAGATAATTATTTGTGAAGCTTGATTTCTTTTATTGGGATGCACAAGTGTACATTTTATTTTAATTATTTTTCAGCAAAAGGCTTTCTATTTTACTCGGTGAATACTTTATTTCTTTTATTATCGGGCAATATTTGAAAAACCTTTACCCGTGCATCCCCTTTGATTATTATTCACCATTAGAATATGATAATATTAAACGTAAGTCACGAGGGGCCCCACCATAATTTACTCCAACATTGCCATCACATATCTCAAATGCAATGAGAAAATGGATATATCAAATAGTGATGCGTGATAGATATAAAACAACATCTCACATCGTGAATGCACTGAACAATAGGAGAATGAAATCCGTGATGCGTGATAGGAAGCCTTTAGAACCGCGATAGGCGATGGAGTTAAATCTCCATGAGATTGTTGTGAGACTACCATGAGACCCTCAACCAATAGAATTTAAGAATTAAATTTTCCATTAATAAAACATTTGTCAATGTTTTATTTATGTCCCAAAAATGGAAATAGAAAATTGTGAAATGCATCTACAGGCCATTTTCTAGCTCACACGCAATAAAAAATTCATACAGTATGGTTAAAATTCCTTCCCATGCATGAGAAAAAGTTGAGGCATCCTTCTTGAGGTTGAGAGGACATTTTTCAGCTTGTACATGCATTGAAAAATCTGCTCCAAGTCCAAAAACGTGATTACATTCCTCATTTGTAGCCATTAAAAACATGAAATTTTTCCCAAATCCTCGTCCATGTGGCACATTTTATTTGTAGCACCCAAGCACAAGCCATGGCTAAAAGTTGTGAAAGCTGTATTTCAGCCAATCAAAAGCAAGAATTAAACTTGCTTTGATCAAAAACATTTGAAATTGTACTTTATGTTTTCTGAAAATGCATTTTTCACATTTGCATAATGTTTAAAATATTCAAAAAAAATTTAAACATAAGCATTTGAAACATTAGAAAAATTACAAATTTTAATTACACTTGTAGACCAAATGGAGAAATTTCACTGCGCACAAACGGTAACCCCTGGAGTTGATTTTTTTGCATGTGGCCATAATCAATTATTTATAACATGGTTTTTAAATCAAATCTCACCTAGCCATCAAAATTCGTGTACCTCCTTTGTAAATTGGCCCTCGAGACACATTCGCCACACTCGAAATACATTAAAATAATACATCAAATGACCTTCATTTTTTATGAAAATAGAGCTAGAGATGTTTTAGGCGGAAACAAGAAATGGGTTGTCTTTAGAATTTGAAAATTTGAAACTTTTTGGAACACCAATTTTGGCCTTGTCACAGTCATAAGATGATTAATTAACCCATCAAAACTTATCCAGGAGGTGCAAAACTGAGCAGGCATATTACCATATGTACCAAAAAAAATTCTACCAAAAGGATTTGCAAGATGAGCTCATAGTTGCAAAATATTAATCGTAAAAGAGGGCCTTCGGGGCATATTTTACAGGATGCAAGCCTAGGCTCTGTCGACACAAGAGATATAGGCACTTCAAATTTGCAAAATTTGAAGGTTCCATTAGTGGCTCTTTTCTGGGGATGCATGACCCTTGCGAGAAATCTCAAGGTTGAAGCAGACCAAGTGCCGAGTCCATTGGGTGATAAAGTGCTTTTAATTTTCAATTTTAACCTCACTTGGTGGCCCCAGGCCACCAAATGAAAAAGGGAAGTCAATATTTACCCCTGTCAAACACGAACCTATTGAAAGAGGTGATCTACTTTAATCCATACTTTCCTTTGTCACACCACAACAACATGAGCAACTTCATTCCTACAAAAACAAGTGTCAGACTTCCTTTTAACAAGTGAGAACTTGCTCCTTGTTTAGCTTTACTGTCATATGGCAGCTAAATCACATAGGGCACATCACTGCCACTCATTTCACTTTTTGATTTTGTGGAAAGTGACAAAATATGAGGATAATAATCAAGACTATATGAAGACACAATCATCACATTTACAAACCCCCTCATAATGATCAAGCTCAGAAAATATATCATCCTTGAGAAACAGTGTGCAATCCTCCTATGTGTCAAGCAAAAAATGCTCAAACATTTGTAACCCCTTCAATTGAATTGCACCACAGGTGAGCTTATCATCATCCCAACAACACAGCCCAAACACATTATCATATATTCCAATGTTTTGAAAACAAGACATATCAACATCCACAAGTGCAATGTCCACATTCAAATCATAGCATTCGGAAAAGATGTCAACATCCCAAACAATGTTTTCCACTTCAAATTCATTAACAATATTATCATCATTAATCATGTTATCACACAAAAAAGGTTCAAGTGCAGATTCATATGACTCAGAATATTTGTTTACAATAACGCCCTCACAGATAGTGTTCAAAATACATTCACTATTACAAGGAGTATCATACTCAACATTATCTCCTGCTACATCAACATGACAATCTAAGGCATACTACTCATGAGGGAAACTATGAGTTGTAGATCCATGAAAGAGATCCTCATATGCATCCATGTGATTGACACAATCACATTATTCAAGTGAAAACTCATCATAAAGAGCTCCATTAGTTGTACTAACATTTTCCTCTACATTTCTACTTTCATGTACAACTACATCAATGTTGTCCTCATGTAAGTTACATTCAGTGATAAATTTAAAGTCAACAAAATAAGTATAAGAAGGTAAAGCATCAAACAAAATAGGAGTTCCTTGTTCATCATTATCAACATATGTGTGCTCCTCATAATCAACTACTTGAACTAGTTCATCCAATGAACCTCTTGCATACACATCTCCTTCTTTGTTCATACTACTGCAATAATCAACAGGGCTACATTCTTCACTGTCAAACTAAAAACCATCAATGGTTTCTTCATTGCAGCTGCTTGTCATTGATCTTTCTAATTGAAATTCATTGCACTCCTTGTCATTTGCATATGATACACTGACATTCTCAAAAGTACTCTTCAAATCAACAGGCTCCTCTATCTCATCATCATGAAAGCTTGTATCAATGTCACACTCAACACTTGCGGAATTTTCATGACCAAGTGTACCATAGCAATGTTGATTACATATTTATTCTTCAAAAAGAATGCTCAATTCATATACCACATCATGCTCTTGTCCAAGAGAACTTGGAGTTCCATTGTGTTTATGGTTAGAAAAGAGGACATCCAATTCACCCCGATTTTCAACATCAAACCTTTCCATACAAGGCTCAAAAAAATAGTATACCCTCAATACAATGTGAACTAATATGACCATTCAAGGAGCAATCAAGAACATCATAGGTCTTCATATCATCACCATGCATTTTTTATCTTTCATAAATATTGTCATTATCATTATTGAAACTAGCCCAACCACGGTAGGAGGGTCCTCAAAGAGAACAATCTGGACCGTGCAACAACAGTAACACAAGAAAAGCAACACAAAATATGGAGGAAAATGAAGATTCAAATATGCTCATTAATAGAAATCTTAATTACATTCGGCCGACAACATCCTAGCTTACAAATTCGGCTCACATGCCCGATAAAACATGCTCAAATTTACAACATTCCCACATGCTCCTATATGCGAGCAAAATTATTACATATCAAACCTATATTATTCTATCAATCTAATTCTACTTGATCACTGCTATCCTAAAGATCTATTACAAGCTTTATATCATATCCACAATTTTGGAATCATCTACGTTGGCCAAAGATTATCGCATTCTCCAAGGACATAAAATGTAACATGTGCATGAATAGGTTGGCCTCAAATTTGAATTACTCTTCAATAGGTGCATAAGATGAAGTGTGGACCCATAATGAAGGTCAAGGAAACACCACAGAACATTTAAAATCACACCATTCAGATCCGCAAGTTACGAGAACGATCCACAACAGCCAAACTAGCTAAATTTTTTGAAATTATTCCAGTGTTGGTTCAAGAAACTGCCACTAAATTCGGAAGCAATAACTTTCCGAAAAAATATCTAATCATGCTCAAATCTTGGAATAATGAAAATGAACATGCCAATGATGTACACAAAGATCCACATGGTTTGGTGATAAAATATGATGAATCCACCAACATGAACTGAGCAAGAACAGAACAAGAACAAAAATCGAAAGAAAATATTTTTGGTTGATGGAAGATTGCCAAGAACCAAGGATTCTCTTGCATCATAAATGCTTCTCACTTAAGGAAATCAATTCTACCACTTCCTCTTGAAAGGAATCACAGTCACTAGGGCTGAAAATAGAATTGTAATCATCTTGATCACCCATATGAGAATGTTTTTCAGCTGGTTGCAAACCTCCATCTACAACACCATTTTTCTCATTATGAAGACATGAAACTTCAGAATCGGCATGATCTTGAATTGTATATTCAAAGTCCATATAGGAGAAAATAGTTTCAGTGTCATCCACATCATTGCAACCTTTATTTGTGTGCCATTAAGAAATGGATCACTTACATTTTCATGGTCTTATAGGTCTTTCTCTCATGAAGCTTGGTTTATTTTTCTTTTATTTAATGTTGCAATGTAACTTATGCATTCACATTAGGTCCTAAATACTCAAATTATGGTGTCTTGTGAAGGTGTTGTGAAGTGTTGTAACACATTTCTACACTTTTCTAAACTCTTTTCATTACAATTCACCTAAAAATCACATTTTCATCCCTTATCAAGTCCTATTTTATAGTGTTGTAAAGTCTTGTAACAAGATTTCATGCTTTTCTAGGCTTATTTTCACTATTTACACCTTTCTTATTCTTTATTTGACCCTTGCATGCACTCACAAGACTTAATTAAGTGTATTTTTGAATGTAAACCTGAAAAACAATATTAAATGTGACTTAATTACCTACACCTACTTGCAAACCCAAGGTAGGACCCATTCGCCATGGGTGGCAAATGAGTCCCTCTTGGCTCAAAATTCAAAACAATTTAAATTTTCTTATGGGTTTTTATTTAAAAATACCTTATGTTGACGTGTGATGAGGTATCATTGGGTAATTAGGGAAGAAGTATGTATAAATAAGTGTTTTTTTGTTCATTTTACATCTCCCAATCTCCTCATTCACTTGCATTCACAAAACATCAATTAGCATTTGAGCACTTTGCATCATTCAATCAAGCATCAATCAAGCATCTTGGAGCAGCCATTCACACATCTTCAGATTTCTTCAATAAGGTTGTGGTGAGTTTAGGACATTTTCATGTTATTTATTCATCATTCCTTGTTCATTTCATTTCATTATTTTATTAAGGGTTTGATTACAAAAGTGGGATTTGACCAAGGAAAATCACTATACCCTAACCCTTAACCATTTTTCTCCTCTTGCATGTGTGTTTGTAGACTACTGTATGCATATTTATCAAGTAATTAAGTGTTCAAGAGTAGAAAAGAAGTCAACAAAGTGTTTCAAGTCAACAAAACCCTATTTCAAGCTTGGAAACAACCTACAGTCTTTTTTCTCCAGATTTCAATATGTCAACCCGACAAGAAGACAAGTGCAGATCTGGAGCTATAGAATTGACCTTTGATTTCACAGAATTTTGGGAGTGGACTAATTCACCATCAGTGGTGAATGAGTCCAACCTGAAGGCTGAAAAGTGTGATTTTTTCAAATTCCAGTTCCCGACAGTCGACAACTTGTTTTAGGATATTTTACCAGTAGGAGGATTAATTCGCCATCAGTGGTGAATGAGTCCCACTGGTCATGAACAGTGATTTTTCCAACATTCTAGAATCTTCTCAAGTCTGCAATCTACCTCCAGGTGCACTTTGTTCAACCTCTTTCAATTTTGTTCTGCATTTATTCCTATTTTAGTTCATTCTTGCATATCACACGTGTTTTCAAACACTACATTTTACATTAGTTTTGCATCAATAATCAATCAATTATATCATTTAGTTACATTTACGACATTGCATTTAGTCTTAATTACATCATACAATCTCTATTTGAGTGAGCCACTTCAATTTTGTTGGTTATTCTATCTCTCTCCTTTTAGGTGGAAGATCCTAAGAGTGCAAGAGTAGTCTATAGAAAAACACCTCAAAATTGTTGGTTCAATTTGATTAAGGAAATTGACTTTTTATTTTTGTACGCTTAGAGCACATAGAAGAATCCTCACACATTTCATTCACTTCATCATGATCATTATGGCTACAATCTTCATCTGGATATATTTCATTTGTAGGTTATTCAAAAACAAAATCCTCATCAGTACAAGATACATTATCATTATCTTTTGCTATACCATTTGCATCCATTGGACTAAGTCTTGAAAAAGTACCATCACATAATTGAGTTATGAGATTACTTCCATATTTATCTATCATTTCCTCAATTACTAAAAGTCATTGATATATGCATTTAAGATTAGGGGGCTTCAAGTGAGTTGGCATAGTACTCATACCTAGCTCACAATTCTCACATAATATATCAATGCAAAATGATTCATCAAGTCTTTTTGATTCTGGTATATCAAAAAAAAAATCATGAATCTATCATGAAAGTCATAGGGTGATTCACCCTCAAATCTTTCCATATCACACAATGCATCAATACGTGCCATGGATTCAACCTTATTTTTAGCTTTCTCTTCAAATCCTTCTTGGGTATGCAGATTTCTCTTGCTAGATGAGCATTCATTATTCTCTTCGCCAAACTGATACATGAACAGTATCTCAAACTCTTGCCATGAACATATGGAATGCACTGGAAAACTAGAAAACCAAATTTCAGCAGTATCTTCTAAAGTTCTTACAAAAAACTTCATGATAGCATCCTCTTCTATTATTTGACAATCTTCCATTAACTCAACAAAATTTTGTAAATGTCTTGATGCTGATACTTAAAATATCCTCTAAACTTAGGCAAATATTCATTAATTCTTTTTGGGACAGAATGTGGGTAACCTCAGAATTTACTAAAATCTAAAGGGTCATATCTTTCACTAGTGAACACCTTCCTTTGAGGACAAGGCTATGTTTTAGGCATGATATTACAACTTGTAGAGGGAGAACTAGGATCTGTAGACACAGAAAAATGACCTAGGCCTGCAAGCTCTATTTTTCATCTTTTTATTCCTAGCATAATTAAGACACTTTAATTATGTCCTTGACCCACTTTCGACTACTAATTAAATAATTCATAATTATTTAATAAAGTTCATGTCTTTTTATTCCTCTTGATTAGTTAAATAAATAGATTTTATTTATTTATTTAATATGTCACTAATTTTCAAATGTCTTCCTATAGTTAAATAAATTTCTTAATGTATTTAATTATCCTTGTCCCATAATTCCTCCTGATTATTTAAATAGATAAATTCTATTTATTTATTTAAATATGTCACTAATTTCTTAAAAAGTTTTCTTATAATTATAATTAAATAGATTTATTAATTTATTTAATTATTAGGTCGCCTTCTTTAATTAAATAGTTGTCTTTAATTATTTAATTGCCTTATTTGACATTTCCCTCATTTTTAATAAAATTATTTATTTAAAATGCTATCTACCACTTCTTTTAGTAAATAATCTAAAATCAATTATTTACTCACATAAATCCATATTTTTGAGTTATTTTTAATTCAAAAATGGTAATCTTCTTCCATAAATCAAGTAATTGCTAAAATTATTGATTTTCCAAATCTTTATCTTTCTGTCCAATCTTTATTTTCTTGACTTTCCAAATCTTTCTCTTGCTATCCAATCTTTATCTTCCTGTCACATTTATTTTCAACCGTCAATTTGATTTTCTCAAATTGCATCTTGGTCGCTCATTTCAGATTTTTTCCCTAACCCTAATTATGGGTTGTCACATGCAATCTAGACCGTTGATCTTAGGTCATTCATCAACTTTAATCTTGGTCGTCTGTCCAAAATTGTATTTTCTATAAAAATGCCAATTTTGCTTTCATTTGAGAGACTTACACTTCTTAGCATGTCATATTTTGCATACTTTATTTCATGTCTTTGAGTCTTAGGAAATCTTGCATTTTTGTCATAGGCCTTTACTTGGCATAGTGTAGACATAGTTTAATGCTTACTATTTGCATAATAGCATAGTTTGCATTTAGTCATTTCAAATCCTTCAATATTTGTGTAGGTCTTGTCTTTGTCATTAGATTGCTCACATTAAATTTGAGGGAAACACATATTTTTCAGCAAGTTGAGAAGGGCTATGGAGGTGATTCATGGAGGTTTCGATGATGATTTGGTATAATTTTTCTTCTTTACACATTTTCCTCCATTGTTCTTCATAGTTAGCTTTGGTTTTTATGATTAATGCTTTAATTTGCTAACAACCATAAAATTTCCTTAGTTACATTGGTGAACCCGACATTCTTTTTGCAAATTTATGTAAGGTTTTCGGTCCTTTTTTTTGTAGGTATAGGTACAGAACGACACACTCATAGCCTACAAAACTATAAATGTCGCATTGCGATGCATTTTCCAAATACAATGACACATTCACAAAGCCGATGCACATTTGACAATTATAGCAACACATTCGCTAGTATTGAGACGCATTCAACTGTCTGAGTGACGCATTTGAATCTCGAGACGTATTTGTCCTACAGGTTGACACATTCCCTACTAGATTCTAGTTTTCAGAGCCACGCCACATTTTCTGCACAAAGTGATGTACTTGCTCTGTTGTGACGCATTTGCCTGGTAATCTTTTGCATTCATTTTTTTTTCCAAATTTCTTTTTGCAATCAATTATATCTTTTTCAAACTAATTAGAATAGGTGTTTTCTAGTTACTAATCCTTGTTGGCAGTGTGTGACATTTAATTTTCGAGGGTCCAAGACAATTTGTTCAAACTACTAACTTGTGGTTTTGCAGATTTGTTTGTCCAAGGATTCTAATTTTGAAACATTGTTCTTTTGATTTTTAGATTAGAAAACACTTCATTTGGTGCACTAAAAAGAACATGTGTTTGATTCTGCTTGATTGTGCTTGAAGGTGGTAGGTGACTATGCTCTCACCTTGTGCAAACTATGTGATCAGAAAAGCAGACCTACCTTATCTTTTGTGTAACCCTTATGATTCAATAATCAAAGTATCCTCTCCCCTTGCACATTTGTGCAATTTTGGGTGTAAAAGAAATAGTTATTGACTCTAGAACTTGGGCCTTTCTTGGTGGGAAAAAGTACTCACCCCAAGGAAACTCAAACCGATAATGGAGCTCTTTGGTTGAGCTACCCCCGACCGGTATATAAATGTGAATCCTAAGGGAAAGCCTAGGATTACGAGTGGGGATGTGTCATACAGACAAAGTAGTACTCTCCAAAACCCTGTTGAGTGTACCCTCTTCAAGCTAGAGTGCCTCCTAAATGGAGCTTAATCTTTTGCCCCATGTATGGCCACTCGAACAGGGTCCCAAACTAAATAATTTTGTGTAGTAGCCAAAAACCTTCTATCTGCTAATGTAGCAATGGTCGTTGTGAAGGCATCCACATCTTCCCAATTTTTAGTAGAGGTGATCAATCTTCCATGGGATTTTCATGGGGGTTGGAAGCTTGGTTGGCCTGAGAAGAGAGTACACTGTAAGGGGGAGCCCATGTAGCTAAACTTATGGATTCACACACTAAGAATATGTGGCTGGGGAAACCCATGTGGAATCTAGTAGATATTGTCCTGGCTTAACCATAGGATTGTGCTTGTTTTCTTTTGTGTGTGTCCACTCAAAATATCATGCTTGCCAAGTGTTTTCTGGATACTAAAACAACACAAACAACATCCACAAATCTGCAAACAAATAGTCAACTTCAAACAATTCATATTTTGACCAAACCTTCAGAAAAATTAGACTTTTTGCATTATGCACCACAACTGATAAAACACATTTGCTGTTTTGCACTGCATTTGACAGAACTTGCAACACATTTTCTCTAATAAAACACATTTTTTGCTCTGAGCACCGCATTTTCCTGTATTAGACCGCATTTTCTCTTCACAAAGCCACATTTGAAATACTAAGTCACATTTGCTATCTGTAGAGCCACATTTGCTGAAACTGCAATGCATCTGATAAACTGCAATGCATTTGCTACCTGGAACGATGCATTTGTCTAGTAGAAACATAAACCCTGTCACATATCAGAATTTGAGTCCAAACATTTTTAGCTTGCTATCAAACATCTTTTTCTAGAAGTATTTGTCAAAAACTAGAACTAAAATTGCTCAAACTCTTCATCTAGCTTGCATTTTGACCACAAGTTTAATTTTCCAAATTTTAGTTGCATTCCTTAGGCTTCATAATTATCATTTCCAGCGTAAAATTGTCCTTAGGTTTCATCTTTGCAGACTTTGGATTAGGCTAACTCACCATACCTTGCAAAATCATTGTTTTCAAAAGTAGATTATCTTGGGACTTCGTCATCATTACTCTTTTCAGTCATTGTCCTTTTTGTGAGAACTTCCAACTCAACAATCTAGTTAGGAAAGCTCACTAGTAATTTTGACCTTGTCACTTAGTCCCCTTAGCAAGTCCTTTGATAACCAAAATTGAGACATAGGTCAAGCTTAAGTGGTTAGGAAAACCTTTCTCCAAATTTCATTTGTGTTAGTCCCCACTTCGCATACTTTATTTCTTAAAAAAAAAAACCAAAAATATTGTCCATCCTAGTCCTCATTTTGCACTTAGACTTTACATTAATCATCTCCTTAGACAACATTATCATCTTATTCCTCATTTGGCACTTTGGCTTCGACAACCTTGACATCTTACATTAATCATCTCCTCAGGCAAACGTCATCATCACCTTGCATTGTCATCCTTTATCACAAAAAGATAAAAACATAGGCTAGCATCATCCTTGCATTTAGTTTTCATTCTCATCATTCTCATTTGAGAAATTCCCTTTTATGGTGGAAACTAGACTTCAAAGAAAGAGAAGAAAAATGGAAAAATTTGGACAAGGTTTCAATCCCAACATCAACAATAACACTTATGACACGAACCAAAACTAGACTTTTTTCGAACCATTTAGCAACATGAACATACAATCTTCCATGAACATGCCATCTTCATCGTGTAACCCCGTTGAACCATTCATACAAAGAGATCAACATGGACATGTATATGCAAAAGACTTAGAAATTGCAGCGCAAAATCCTGAAGTAGCCAACTTCGTGGAAGACTTAGTCTTACATGACCCTCAAAGGTATCTAGCCATGCTTTTGGAACAAGGGGTTAAGTTACCTCATGGCTTTGAAATTAATACTTTGAGACCAATATCACTTGACCATAATGTCAACAATACAAACATGTCCAATACAAGTCAACCTCAAAACAATACAAGCAATTCTTTTATTGGTGCCACCTCACAAACTGTCACAAGCACCATTAGTGCTACCTCCAATAATCAAAAAAATTCCAATACAATCAATGCAACATCTGTTGGAGGGACATCAACTTTATCACAAGCTATATCACAACCAATGTCAACAATGTCCATAATATCATCAGAATCAGTTGGAGCCACCTTTGGGTCCCCATTAGTGTGGGAAAGTTATTCAAATCCACTTTTTTCCACTTCATCTAGTGCCATGGGTGCATCATCAAGCTATTTGAATCCTCTATTTACAACTACATCTAGTGCCATGGGTGCATCCTCATCAAATCCTCCCATTAGTACCTAATTTAATCCCTTTGGAGGAAGTGAATGACATGTCTTTATTCAAGGACCATAACCAAATGTTAACATGCCAACACAATTTAATACCAATCCCTCCCAAGGATAAAACACGAATATTCCCCTTGGACAATTTCAACAATTTGGACAAGACAACCAGAACACACAACATATGGCATCATTCAGACACCAAAATATCCATGGTCACCATATTCCCCAAATTTTGACTCAAATAGTTGGAGGGAACATTCCAACATATTCATCCCATGTTCACACCTATCAATAAGTCCCCAATCCAAATTTTCAACACCAACAACACGCAAACCAAAACAAATCATACATTTCACAACAACACATCCCACAACAAAACACCAACATCTCTTCACAACAAATGGGGACCCATGGTATACCTATCACTCCAATGTATGATGCAACAAATAATCCTACAATTGATTCCTTGATAGTCCAAGTGGCGTGATTACAAAAGACTATAGAAAACATGCAAATGTCCAACAAGAATTCACAAGTGTCATATGACTTATGTGTATATCCTTTTGACACAAATCTATACATGCGACCATTTCCTCCTGAATATGTGTCACCAAACTTTACCAAATACAGAGGAAAGACGAATCCTATTGAACAAGTTCTAGAATTCGCGACCAACTGTATGGAAATTTCCTATGAACACATGTACTTGATGAAACTCTTCTCTAAAATTCTTGCAAGGCCCGCCCTTGAATGGTTCTCCACCCTAAAAGGGATAAAAACATGGGATGAACTTAAACACAAATTCATAAAAAACTATGCGTATTCTTGCTTCTCCTAGAAGTGGCATTAGTGATATTTTCAGGGTTTTGAAATGGGCCTATCAAGAAATTAATGATCTCAATCAAAGAAATAGGGCTCTGTATAGTAAGTCAGAGGAGCTGGATTTGAAGCTGGACGCTCTCAACAACAGAGAAGGAAAATGGAAAAATAACAGTACTAGTATGGGAGAAGGTGACATGGAGGATAAGTACAAGTCTCTGCAAGTTCAAATGGTCAAAATTAAAAACAACATGAAAACCATTGTCAAACAAAATCATAAAATGGCTAGGCACATGCTATCATCATCAATGCTATGTCTGAAAAGCTGGAAAAAACGCAACAAGGTTCACTGGTGGTTGATCTGGAAGAGAACAAGGACAGTAAGAATGAGGACCAAGGGATTTCAAAAAGGACCCATGCCAACCTTAAAAGGAAAGTGCCCCCTACTACCCAGATGGTTCAGATATTAAAGAGGGGGGTTCAGGATATGAACGAGCTGGAAGCTGAGACGACGGATTTATTAAAGACCCAAATTTAATTGTTGTTGGCATTTTTTCTGGTTTTTTGGTTTTGTGGCCTTTCCTGGCCTTTTTGGAAGCTGTGGACTTTTCTTCTTGTTGTTTTCAGAACCTTTCTATTTTTGGTATCTTTAACGATCTTATCTTTAGTCTGTAAACTTTGTGGTTTTGGGTCCTTGTAAAACCCATTTTTTCCTCTTTCAAAAAAATTGACATGGACACCTCCATCACTAGCTTATGCACTCTCACACAAGAAGATGCCGGTGAAACTTTTATCCCATTCTTCCAAATATGGACAAGTCTAACAAGTCATTGCCACATCGACATACCTGAAAAAGAAAAGGTTGACATGTTTGTTGAAACACTTCTAGGCCCATTGAAATATGGATTGTAAGTTCATTGTTGCACAAACTTCACAGACCTAGTCGAAAAGGGTGTCCAGGTTGAGAAATATCTTATTGAAAAAGGAGAGCTAAAATATGGCCCTAAAAACAAATTCGCAAATCAATCCGCAGAAAAAAAAAAAAATTGGGTCAAAAATAAACATGTTACCAATGATGGTGTCATGAATGCTAAAGTTGTAAACACAATGGGTCTGGAACTTACTCTAAAAGGGGTTCAACCACAAAAAAAAACCAACAACAATACTGACACCCCCCACCAATGTCACTCCAAATTACCAAAATGGTCAAAACAGTCAAAGTCAAGGACAACCCTGCCAGACAAGACAATTCCCAAAAAGATGAACATACACTACTTTGGGAGAACCAATTGAGGATGTCCTTAAAACGCTCCTCCAAAATAGACTCATCACACTGGAGGACCCTAAGCCATATGACCTAGGTCAGTTTAAACCATCATGGTGGGATGATAACGCTTTATGTGATTACCACCAGGCTAAAGGGCATAAGGCGTCCTCTTATTGGCAACTAAGAAATATTGTGCAAGACCTTATTGAAAGTTGAATAATCGAATTGGGTGGGCCAAAATTTGCATCAAACGCAGATCATAATATTCATAAAACCCACTACAAGACCATGGTTCTAATAAAGCTTCAACGTTAGATCCTAAGAAAAATAATAATCAAGCCAATTACGCCTGCGCCACATACGATTATTCCAGTGGACCTATTATTAACAATTTCCGAACTAATGATGAGTGTGTCAATACCATCACAGTCAAAAGAGTACCTCAATGTAACACCACCAATCGAAGTGGCAAGATCACCATAGCTTGTCCTCCTCCTGCTAGACAACCAAAATTCACAATACCTGGTCCATCTGCTAAAAAATCACAACCCGGATCGTCTGCAAAGCAATGGCAACATAAGAGTCACTTTAACCTTATTGACCAGCTAGGAAAAACCCCTGTGCAGATTTCCATACTAGAATTGCTTCACATTTCTCCCACACATAAAGCTATACTTGACAAAACCTTGCAAGATTCCTCTTTCCTGCAAGACATTGATGTCAACCAATTTGAGGCCATGGTGGGATACCTCACTACACCTCATCATGTAACATTTTCTAATCAAGATTATTTGTCACCCAAGACCAACCATAACGATGCATTACACATCAAATTTGTCATCCATAAGCACAAGGTCATAAGAGTTTTAGTAGATGGCGGAGCAGGATTGAACATATGCTCCTTAAAATTGGTTAAGGGTCTAGGTTTTTTTGATGCTTGCGTAGATGCTACAAAGATCATATTCATAAAGGCATATGATGATGAAGAACGTTCCTCTCGAGGTGTGATAACTCTTCCCATTAGATTTGGGCTAGTCATTGTAGACACAACTTGCCAAGTCTTGGATCTTGAATTACCCTATAACATCTTGCTTGGTCGACCTTGGATTCATGCCCTAAAGGTCGTTCCCTCCACATATCACCAATGCTTGAAATTTCCCTTTGACGGCACAAAAATCACCATATATGGAGACCCCAACCCCTTTCAGTATTGCACCAATCTAAGGGGTATTTCCAAACATCGAGTGCCCATCAACCGAGAAGCTTCAACCCCTTCTTCTTCCAAATACATTGACCCGTCCACACTCGAATCATCATCCACGTCCACTCCTTCCATATCTTCTACCATGCCATCATCTTCCTCGCTTCCTAAGGTTGAGTCTAATGTCAAGATCCAGGACCTAGGATGTGGAGAATTCAAACTGAGTATGACATATTACATCACAAATATACCCAAGTCTCCTTAGGTCTATGGTCGACCGTGTTTTAGAATGGAACCTAAAGAATTTTTTATAGTTCCACCAAAAACATTTTTCATAAGATGGGGAGACATGAACAACGAAGACATTACCGACATATTAGGATGGATTTACAAAGAAATGGAAGACTTACCCCCATTACCAATCCATATATATGGCAAAGGTTATGACATAATGAAGGAAAAAGGATATGATGGTACTAGTGGCCTTGGAAAGAATAAAATAGGGATGCGAGAACCTTTGATGTCTTATGAAACACCAAAACTTCTTGGATTAGGGTATGGATTGCCTGACAATGACGATCGACATATCAATGGACTTTCAAGTGAGTGCATGAATGCTTCAGAAAGTGTCGAGACCATTAAGGAATCCCTTACCGAAACTGACTCCCATGAGTGGGAATTTGGCTCCCAACGATCCCTAAGTGACTATTGTCTTGATGACTTGTTCCTTGAACTTGGAGAGCTTACCTCTAAACAAAGATTTTGGAATTTTTTTAAAATTGATCAAGCATTGAATAATGACAATCTTAAGATCCCAAGGAAACAAGAAGATTGGGATAGACCCTTTTTCCCAAGGAACAATGACTAGCCAAAATCCTCCTCTAATCCCATTAACCCTCATCATGGCATACCTGTCCAACCATTTGAACCTAATAACCATCAGTCAGATCCATTTGAATTTCCAAAAGATACTGACGACCATGACTTTGATTCCTTCATCCCCTACTTTTCCAATGAGTATGAAACAAGTGAAGGAGAGTATTGGATAGAGTCTGATGTGGAATTGGATGACGAAAATTTCATTTTTAATGTATCTAAATCCATCTAAATGCTTTCCACGTCCTCCCCAAAACTCACCAATACTGACGATTGCATTTCCTTAGTCTACCCACAACTAATTGATTGGGACCAACAAGGCCCGCCAGTCATGGACATCTTTTAGAATGATGAGGCCATTGAAAAATTTATAGGATTACGTGAAGGCATACCCAGTGGTGATCACAAGGCTAGATTGGATATTGACCTAGATTGTGCAACTTACTTTGGGGAGACTGCTCTGTGCTCTACTCGCAAAATGAAAAGTGAAAATAAGAAAAAAAAATGAAACATCTTTAGGTGAAAACCGAAAGGCACCTTCTAACGAAAAAAAAGTAAAAATAAAGGACGTATATGTGGGTGAAAACCTCTCTAAGGCACCCAAAGATGGAGGACTGGACTTTCTTCCCGTGACTTAAGAGAAATTAGCCATGCTCATAGAGGACACCATGGAAGTAAACATTTCTACAGTAGAAGATCCTAAGATGGTCCTCTTGACAGCCTCCTTGAAAGAAGAAGAGAAGCCTGAGTTCCACAAATTCTTTTCAGAGTGTAAGGTCAACTTCATGTGGTCCTACGCCGATATTCCTAGGTTAGATCCGAAACTTGTCATGCACCATTTGTCACTATTTCCAGATGCCAAGCTAGTAATGTAGAAGCTACAAAAGATATGCCCACAGATTGCCTTATTAGTCAAAGAAAAACTTCAAAAATTGTTAGACGTGGGATTCATACGGTCCATAGACTATGCAGCATGGATATCAAATCTGGTACTAGTCACAAATCGAAATGGTTAGATCCGCATCTACACATATTTTTGGGACCTAAATAAAGCATTTCCAAAGGATGACTTTCCCTTGCCAAACATAGACATCATAGTGGATCTCACAACAGGATATGAGATGTTGTCCATCATGGATGGTTTCTTGGTTTACAATCAAATCTGTATTCCCTCGAAGACCAACATAAAACAACATTCACTTTTCCTTGGGGTATATACTACTGGAATGTCATTCCTTTTGGTCTTAAGAATGTAGGTGCTACGTATCAGAGAGCTATGACCACAATATTTCATGACATGATGCACAAGATAATGGAAGATTACGTGGATGACCTTTTGGCTAAATCATTGAAAAGGAAAGATCATTTGAATGTGTTAGACACAATTTTTAAGAGACGGGAAAAATACAAAGTTCATCTGAATCCTAAGAAATGTGTCTTTGGCGTGACATCTAGAAATTTTTTGGGATACATAGTTTCCCGAAGAGGCATTGAATTCAATCCAGCTAAAGTGAAAGCCATATTAGACATACCTCCTCCCAAAGGAATAAGTTAACTCAGGACATTACAAGGAAAGTTACAATCTATCTAACACTTCATAGCACAATTCGCTGACAAATGTCAACTATTTCAATATCTTTTGCGCAAGGGTATTCCCTTTGTTTGGACAGATAAATGCCAAGAGGCCTTTCAGAAAATAAAAGACTACCTACTGTCACCGCTAGTCTTTATGCCTCCCATTCAAGGAAAACCTTTGATCTTATACATTTCTGCAAAAAATTTAGCATTAAGGGCATTACTGGCATAGAATGACCATGATGAGAAGGAAAGGGCCATATATTATATTAGTCGGACACTGGTGGGATATGAGTTGAATTACACATCAATTGAACGTGCTTGCCTAGCAGTTGTCTTTGCTGCTTAGAAGCTAAGACATTATATGTTGAATCATAGGACACAATTGGTAGCAAAGATTGACCCCTTGAAATATCTATTGAGTCGAGCAGCATTGACAGGATGTCTAGAAAAATGGGTAATGATTCTGAGCGAATATGACATCCAGTATGTAGAGTGAAAGGCAATAAAGGGACAAGTGATAGTAGACCAACTGGAAGATGCACCTATACAAAGTGATCACCCATTAGTAGTGGATTTTCCAAATGAGTCCATATTTCATACAGAACCTAAGTCACCTTGGAGGCTATACTTTGATGGGTCTCATACTAGTCATGGCTTGGGGGCAGGTATATTGTTTATCACCCCACAAGGGGGTTCCATCCCTAGTCTTTTCGCATAGCTTTCCCATGTACAAATAATCTAGCGGAATACAAGGCACTTGTCATAGGACTTAGAATGGTAATAAAATGGAAAATCACAACACTTCATGTTTACGGAGATTCTCAATTAGTCATTAACCAAGTCAATGATGACTATGACACTAAGGATGAGAAACTAATGCCCTAAAAACAAATGATTGACAACTTTCAGACATATTTTCACATGGTGACTTTTGAGAAAGTTCTGAGAGCAGAAAACAAGGCATCAAATGCAATGGCTATGATCGACTCTCTCCTAGACATTCCCAACAATATGCCTTAATTGGAATTCTTGGTAGAACAACTCTTGGTCCCTACATATGATATTCCCGAATCAGAGATGGTTTGCAAGCTTGTTGGTCCCAATTCTCCCTGGTATCAAGATATTTATGACTACCTCAAGTCCCAAACCCTTCCCTCCAACCTGTCCAATAACCAATGAAAGTCCTTTATCTGAAAAGTTGCTAGATACACCATCGTCAGTGACACCCTTTACCGCCATAGTTTTGACGACACCCTCCTTTGATGTCTCGACACCAACAAAGCATGCATAACCTTACACAAAGTACATGAGGGTATATGTGGATCTCATTCGAGTGCTCCTACTCTGACCAAGAAGATAACAAGACTTGGGTACTATTGGCCGACCATTGAGAAAGATGCACTTGAATATGTCAGGACTTGTCGCCAATGTCAGATACATAGTGATTTAATTCATTCTCCAGCATAGGAACTTTAGCTGATTACTTCTCCTTGGCCCTTCGCATAATGGGGACTCGACCTCATGGGAAAAATCCATCCTACCTCGTCCAATGGCCACAAATTCATCATCACTGCCACTGAGTACTTTAAAAAAGTGGATTGAAGCCATCCCCTTACGTACATAACCATAATTTTTTTTCCAAATTCATTCTCAACTACATCATTTTCCGGTATGGTATTCCATAGTCCATCATCACAGACAATGGACGTTCGTTCAAAAATTAAGACGTTCGTGAGTTATGTGAGCGATTCCATATCCAACATCATTTTTTCACTCCATATTACCCACAAGGAAATGGTCAAGCTGAGGTGTCTAATAAAACCATCCTTAAAATCCTAAAAAAGACTATCAATGACTTTGGTCATGACTGGCACATCCAACTTAACCTTGCTCTGTGGGCTTACCGCACCAGCATTGTCACGCCTACAGGATCCACTACATTCACCCTAGTCTTTGGAGCCGAAGCCATATTGCCAATTGAGGTTGAAATTCCTTCCTTACGAGTCTCCCTGAAGGGTCTAACTGATGATGAGGAGTATAGACAGTCATGCTTGCATGAATTGGAGATGTTAGAGAAAAGAAGACATAATTCCCTGAACCATTTACAGGCATATCAGAACCGTCTTTGTCGCAGTTACAACAAGAGAGTCATGGTCAAGAAGTTCGACATTGGTGATTTAGTCCTTATGAGAAATCCTAAAAATTAGGATGACAGAGAAAACCTGGCAAGTTTGAACTAAATTGGTTGGGTCCTTATGTCATCATATCTTGTTTTGGTTCTGGAGCATATCAGCCAGTGACTCTAGACGAGGAACAACTGACAAAGCTGATCAACAGTCTGAATCTTCGCAAGTTCTATGCAAACAAGTGTCTTGGTGACACCAAAAAAATGAAAAAAAAATGACAAAAATAGTAAAGAGAAATAATTCATCGAATAGTGAAAACCTGGCAAACAGGTGCTTTGGATAAGTACCATGGTGAAAATCTAGAAAATAGGCACCATATGTAGTCAATCATTGCTCTGCCATCTACTGTCACTTTATTTTCCTTGGTCCATAATGAAACACATTTTTCCATCACCACCACGACACTTTTCGTGACATTGCACCTTTCCTTTCATGGTTAACAAACGGTTGACATCAAGTCCTACATACCATCCATCTATCATCTCACACGCATCCTTTTCATGTCCTTCAAATTTGGCTAAGTCTTGGACCTGAGTAGGGGCAATTCTTGTCACCTCACTACATTGGGTATCACACATGGTCTCAAAAATTGTTAAAAGTCTTGAAAAAAGACAAAAACATCATAAAAAGTCCTAAAAAAAAAAAGACAAAAGCATCATAAAAAGTCCTGAAAAAAGACAAAAACAGCATAAAAATTCCTAAAAAAGACAAGCACAACATAAAAATTCCTGAAGAAAGACCAAAAAACAGGGCAAAATTTCTCGAAAAGACGAAAACTGAGTAATTTCTTGTCAAAACCATCGATTCAGTCAGTCTTTGTCATTTGTTCGAACTACGTTGTCTCTACACATTTGCTACATAGACAAGGCTCATCTTCGAGCCCTCGAGACATTAGGTCAGTCCTTGTAGGTTTGTCAAAATAAAATCATGATTCAATCATTGGTCATCAAGACAAATTCATTGGTTGTGTTGAACTATGAGGTCTCTAAGTGAATGACGTAGGCAAGGCCATCTATTGATGAGCTTCTGAGGCAGCACTAGATCAGTCCATTAGGGTTCATGACACTACACTGGAACACATGCCAAAATATATTCAAGTCAAACAAGTCATTTCAAAACGAGCAAACTTCTAAAACAAATTCTAGCAATTCTTTAATAAACATGTCACACAAATCAGCATGTCAACATCGACATTAGTCAAACTCGGTCAAACTTCAATCAAAAAAAGTCAAACCATCATACCCAGTCAAACTGAAAAACTCTTGGTCATTCTTCAGATGTGCCCTTCTAAAGGATTGCCTTGGTCATTTATTTATACCCTAAGATGTTTCTTTCTTAGGTATCATCATCATCATCTGGCATTTTGAGGGATCCTCTTGACATCAGCATTATTCAAGATGTGTCCTTCCTGAATTTGGAAAACTTGGACATTCAACATTCATACATTGTGAAAAAATGACACCTTGGCATCTCGACATCATCAAACTTGACATCTTGACATCAAAACATTTGACATTCAGACACACTTGGAAAACACTTGGCAAACATTATCTTGGAACTTTTTCATTTCATCTTTCATCCTGTTACGAGCTTCTCTGCAATGTCCTGACAATGGGATTTAGAAAAGAAACGACTTATCATGATGATTGTCTTGTTTTGTATTTTTGGCAATCATGTTGCTAGTTCCTCAAGGATGTCCTGACAACAAGATTTAGAGGAGCAACGACATTTCATGACTTGTCTTTCTTATTTTTTTGCTTATGGATGGTTATGACAAAAATATTGGGGCAATGGTGCTCTTGGTATGAGTCATGATCATCCTTGTCTGTGACTACTTGTCTCATGCGATGGTACGACCTTGCACACCTTGATCTATGTCATATCATGGTGTTTGTTGGCCATTACAATAATCTACCCAATGATGATTAAGAGCAATAATTAAAGTCCTATGGTAATATGTTGAAGGATTTGGTCTAGGCACTAACATTCATCTCCTTATGTCTTGTCATCCTGTCTCGTCTATCTCATGATGATATCATGTGACATACAAAAAAATAAGTGCACACATGATCATATAAGCATTGCATTAGTTCCATACATACATCATCTATATCATCAAAACCATATGCATTGAATCACATATTGCATCATACATAGACATGCATTAGCATAATCATAAACATGGCATTCATTCAAATAAATACATTATGCATATAATCATCATCCATGGCATAGCATCATCATGACATATAAATAAACAACACATCACCATGGCATCACATCATAAATAATTATCATAAAGGCATACATGACATGGCATAAACATAACATCATCATCATAGGCATCACATGGTAATCATAACTGCATCATCATAGTCATCATCACATAAAGATACATCATAAATGCATAAATCACATCACATAGTCATCACATAGTCATCATAACTATATCATCATAATCATCATCACATAAACATACATCATAAGCATAATCAGCATATATAAGGCCTCATCACATAGCATAAAGTATATAGGTCACATCAAAAAACTCCATCATATATATATATATATATATATATATATATATATATATAGAGTATATATATATATATATATATATATATATATATATATATATATATATATATATATATGTATATATATATATATATGTATATATCATCTCAAAAATCATGTCACATGATAGAGTCACGAGATATCCCAAAAATAAGAGCTCGTAGGCTCGATGGTCAAACATAAATGTCATAACATAAGTGTCTGAAATGTCCTAATGCAAGTTAATAATAAATATGGCTATGTCGAACTATCCTCATCCCCTCGAGGAGAAGATCTATGGGATCGATGCTCTGCCAAGGGAACGGATGCCATCATAGACACTGTAGCCTATTCCTAGGAAGCTGATGAATTTGTCACTGTGGCATGTATCTATGAAACTAATGGAATGGTTATTGATGACATCATCTCTATGGTAACATGAGGCTACGGAGACACTGAACTTGATGGATCTATCACTGGAGGTTGGTTGTGCACTGACCTGTGCCCTGACACAATGGAACCATGACTATGACCTGACCTGCGACTTGAGGCATGCCTGTGGGAGTGGCTAGACCTGTGCCCTGATGAATATCCTGAGAAAGTGGACCCCCCTACATTGCTTTGGCTCTTGTTGCTGCTACCAGTCCCTGACCTACTACCACTGCCCATCCTTGTCTGAGATCATGTCAAGGTGGGATCTCACCTCTCAGGTGGCACCGCCTGCTCATATAATAGTCTGTACCATCCCAAACAGGTGCTAAACCTAGAAAAATATCACACCATATCCCATAATGGTCTTGTGCATAACCATGAAAACTTTGTGCACCACTGACCCGACTCCTGCTGGCGGATCACTTCCTGATCCTGCTCTACCTCAACCACCTCTAGCTCTGCCTATAGGTCCCTAACATGTGTTGTGCTCTCATCCAATCTCCTCTACAGGTCTTCCACTCGCTGATCTATAGTCACATCATGTGATAGTGGTGATCCTGAAGGTACATCGTCCTCCCCCTCTACCATCCCCCACCTCAGTAGCAGGTATGTGCAGGATCATGATGGCCGAAAAAGTGGCAATATGATGGGTATTTGTAGGGTATGTGGCTGATGACTTTTTTTTTTACCCAAAAATTGATGAAACGTGAAAGGGTTTTAAAGGCGAATCTCAACTTTCCACCAATATAAATTATGCTTTACTTTGAATTTAATAAATAAGTATTATTCATTTTCTATTTAAATTATGACTAAAGTCCCGATTGATACGATTGAAAACATTCATATACCTTTCAAATAGTATCACATTTTTGAATCCAAAACATGTGTCACATTCTATGCTTTGCATACTATAAGATTAAAAAAAAGAATTGAATTTCATGAAGTTTTAACCAAGGTAATTGGTTACACGAGTTTTCATATTTTTAAAAGTTGCAATAAAATTCATAATTAATTATTTAATTAGAAAAATTAAAAAAAAATGCATCACATTGGGAGATGAGTCCTCTACTTATATCTAAAATCTTATTAAATTTTTTATCATTTTATTGTGGTTAGGGTGGTCAATGACACCTACTTATTTTTTCCACGAAATGTAAGTACTCTTGCATTAAATTTCAAATTTTCACCAAGTAGATTTTTTTAAAAAAAACCTAGTAGTTTAGAAACTACATTCAATTTGCTATAGATTCTATTCTTACATATTTTTGAAATAATATAGATAACTTATTCAAATTTTTACATCAAGTTTCCTAACTCTGTTTTTTCTAAATTTTTTGCCACTTAAGGGCCTATTTTTTCCATGATGATCCTGCACATACCCTAGCCACTCTACATCATCTATGGCATCATCATCATCCTCGATGTCGTCATCCTCTCCCATGTCCTCCTCTCCTCTGACTCCCTCATCCCTCGACATGTTAACCTCCATCTCCATCTCCTGTCTGACCTCCTCCTCCACCACATGCACCTCATGTTTGGCCTCCTCCTCTACCACATGCTCCTCATGTCTCTCCTCCTTTGCCACATGCTCCTCCTGCCTCGGCTCCTCCTCTCTCTCCTCCTCCTTGGCTACCTTAGGAATTGGTACCATGGGCACTCATTCCACAGGTTGCCTCACCCTCGTGGCCTGCCTCCCACCGTCTCCTCCTTTCCTCCTCCTCCTGTCATCTCCCCCATCATCTCCGTCCTCTCCATCTCTCCCTCCACCCCTACCTCCATCTCTCCCTCAACCTCTACCTCTCCCCTATCTCCAACTTTTCCTCCCTGACCACCTCGTGGCACGTGTGGTATGAATGATCTCCTATCAACATGCGCCAATGCATCTGGATCTGTCAAAGGAACTAGCCTACGACTCTACCACCATAAATCATAATCTATTGTAGTCCCTGGATCTCCAACCCCTCTGCTCCATCCCCACTACTGGGCTACTAGCCCATCAATATGTTGCATGGCGAATGGCATGGATATCGACAGACCCCATGTTGACTCTATAGAAGACTTGGCCTACTCGGTTGTTTCCATAGGAACACCCTCCTGCTCATCGAACTGTTGCAAAACCCTCTGTGGCAGGTACATCTCAATAATAAGCTGACTTTGCACAGTCCACCCAATCAAGTATCTGAACTACCTGCAAAAGCTAAGGTGATCAGCCTCATCTCCCACTGCTTGTAGTCCCTGTATGGCCTCCAAATGAAAGATATGATGGTGTCAATCCTATGCCTCCAGTAGCTAGCTTGTCCCACCAACTCGGGTCTGCTGCAAAGCACCCACATAATAATAGACATATGGCATGCCATCCACCAACTATGGTCTCTGGATAGGCAGACAGAAAATAGCAACATGCTCCCACGCCCATATCATTAGGAGTATTGTCCCACAACAAATGCTTTGTGCTCTCCCATAGGTCACCTCATGTAGCTAATGATATAACATACCCAACAAACAAGGTCCCTAGGCATACACGGTCTTGTGCCATCTCATCCCAACAAGTACATCACCCCAACCAATGGGAAATCCATGTCCTCAATGGTCATGAATCATTACACCTTTGATCAATGTCGCCAATAGAGCATCGAATCACCCATAATGCTCTACCATGAACTCCCAGCGGATCTCATATCCCTCGATCCCCAACCTTGCACCCTAGTCATGATAATAGGTTGTAAATGTCTGACACCCATGTTGTGGGTCATATACAATCTACTCTCCTCAGATTGGATGGCGAAGGATCCAATACACATCCTCAAGAGTGATAGTAGCCTCCCTCATCGACAAATGGAAGGAGTAGGTCTCTGAATGCCATCTCTCATAAAGTGTAGTCAGAAGGCCCCTATTCGCCCAGATAATGGGCATGTAGGAAACATAATAAAGTCCTAGTTGCATCAAAATCCATCACTCCCTGTCCCGCAACTGGTCCCAGAACCCATACATAGATGGCCTGCTCTCATGCGTATAAATGGGCACTAACTATCTCTACACATGTCAAAACACACATCAGTATCTTATTGAAAATCCTCATTATCATTTATCTAATTCAAAAGCATTCAAAATTTGACATTAAATAAAGTCAGCCATGGTCAAAGTCAAGGTCAAATGTGTCGTGTTGACTTCATTTGCATTGCAATAAGGCGTTTGTGTCACTTTGTACTTTGATTGCATCTTGATTTGGTGGTTGCGTCGTTCTCGCTCGCGTTTGTGTCACAACTAAGAACTTCTGTCATGATTTTCATCACATGCATCAATTGAATCCTCGAATACATTGTAATATTTTGAATGCGGCATTACACCCCTCTTTTGTGTCGCGATTTGGCAAATGCATCACAATTTTTTGCAAATGCATCACACTTTATTTCCTTATCCTAATGACCCTTTGCGTTTGTGTCACGATGCATAAAATGCATCGAACGTGAACATGAAACTGGATTACACACACGCATATGTGTCGCAGTGCATTTGTTAATTGACCTAAAAACTTTAAAATGGCACGCAAAACGATAAAATGATAAAGTGGGTTAGAAGCACTCACCGCTGGCTCTGAGTCCTCTGGCCATTTGTAGGTCCGTACGATCTCCCCGCAGTGCTTAGTCACTGGAATTACCATCCTCGTGCCTTCTCTCCTCACTCTGAGCTCTCCAAATTTACTATTGTGAATGTGAAAATGAATTGACTTTTACCCCATTTTCAACCTATTTATAAGGTCAAAATGGCATTTGTCAAACCTTTTATTATTGGAGGCTCTTTTGAGCAACTTTGACCACCTTTTTGGCTGCTCTTAAACTCCTCAAAATTTGAAACTGCCTGTGCCATTGTCTTTCCGATCACCAAATTGACTTATCGGGACACTTTCCAAAAAAAATTTGTCGCTGGCCCAAAATTTGAAAATTTACTAGAGGGGGCATAGATATTCCCTACCTTCGTTGGGGCATGACTTTAACTTTTTTTTTTGTCACATTGTGACAAGCTGCATTATGATAAAAAGCGGCAAAATGTAGACACATAAAAATGACCTAGGCTTGCAAGCTCTACTTTTCATCTTTTTCTTCCTAGAATAATTAAGACACTTTAATTATGTCCTTGACCCACTTTTGACTACTAATTAAATAATTCATAATTATTTAATTAGTTCATGTCTTTTTATTCCTCTTGATTAGTTAAATAAATAAATTTTATTTATTTATTTAATACGCCACTAATTGTCAAATGTCTTCCTATAGTTAAATAAATTTCTTAATTTATTTAATTATCCTTGTCCCATAATTCCTCCTGATTATTTAAATAGATAAATTCTATTTATTTATTTAAATATGTCACTAATTTCTTAAAAAGTCTTCTTATAATTATAATTAAATAGATTTATTAATTTATTTAATTATTAGGTCGCCTTCTTTAATTAAATAATTGTCTTTAATTATTTAATTGTCTTATTTGACATTTCCCTCATTTTAAATAAAATTCCTTATTTAAAATACTAACTGCCACTTCTTTTAGTAAATAATCCAAAATCAATTATTTACTCTCACATAAATCCATATTTTTGAGTTAATTTTAATTCAAAAATGGTAATCTTCTTCCATAAATCAAGTAATTGCTAAAATTGTTGATTTTCCAAATCTTTATCTTTCTGTCCAATCTTTATTTTCTTTATTTTCCAAATCTTTATCTTGCTATCCAATCTTTATCTTCCTGTCACATTTATTTTCAACCGTCGATTTGATTTTCTCAAATTGCATATTGGTCGCTCATTTCATATTTTTTCCCTAACCCTAATTATGGGTTGTCACACACAATATGGACTGTTGATCTTAGGGCATTCATCAACTTTAATCTTGGTCGTCCGTCCAAAATTGCATTTTCTCTAAAAATGCCAATTTTGCTTTCATTTGAGAGACTTACACTTCTTAGCACATCATATTTTGCATACTTGATTTCACTTCTTTGAGTCTTAGGCAATCTTGCACTTTTGTCATAGGCCTTTACTTGGCATAGTGTAGACATAGTTTAATGCTTACTATTTGCATAATAGCATAGTTTTGCATGTAGTCATTTCAAATCCTTCAATATTTGCGTAGGGCTTGTCTTTGTCATTAGATTGCTCACATTAAATCTGAGGGCAACACATATTTTCAGCAAGTTTAGAAGGGCTATGGAAGTGATTCATGGAGGTTTCGATGATGATTTGGTATAATTGTTCTTCATAGCTAGCTTTGGTTTTTATGATTAATGCTTTAATTTGCTAACAACCATAAAATTTCCTCAGTTATAGGATCTAGCAATACATATTTGCAAACAAGAATTTATTCCCTCTACAACTAGTTTCTTCTCAATATCTTTTTTAGAATATCCTACTTTCTCATTTCCCTTTCTACTAGTACCTCAGAGTACTAGATAAGGGACTATATTAACTAGAACCTTTGTTGAAAACCTTCATACAAAAATGTTGCAATAGAAAAATACCTAAGAACTATTGCCACCAACTCTTCTGATGATGTAGAAACTTATGTAGAGTTGCCACCTCTTTGAAAGAGGAAAAGATCTTCAAGTAGCGGAAAGCTTCTTCCAAGATCTAGGTATTTCTGAGTTCTCTCCACCAGCAGAGCACTAGACTTCAAGAATACTCCAAAAACATTGTAGCAATCTCCTTCAAGTATGCAAGTTATTGGATCATTTGACCCAAAATACATATTAACAAACTGATTGACTCTTTTCAAATGGATAATACCATAATTTCCCCAGTAGAGTTGCCAATCTGTTGGTGAATTGGATGCACAAAAATGACTCCACAATTGTCAATCTCTAGTTACAAATAATATTTATAGACTTTAATGACTCTTTGATAGGACATTATGTAGCCGAATTTCAAAGTTCATCCATTGTAGAGTCGCCAATTTGTTGGTGACTCGGATGGGAAAATATGATTTCATAGTTTTCAATTGCTAGTTAGAAATTATATTGAAACTTCAATAACTCTTTAAGGCAAAATGATCTTCTATCAGAATTTTCTCAAATCAATTCCCAACAGAGTCGCCAATCTGTTGGTTCCCCAAATCTACAATCAACTTGAATCCTAAAGGGCTGCTAGGTTTTATGGTCAGATTCAAGAAGAGATTTGGCCAACGAACGGGAAATTGAATTAAAACCCCTTTATCCCCTGCACTTTAGGTTTTGTTAAACCTAGGAGGGTAATCCCAATAGTGTGCTTACAAATACTTATGTGTCAAAGTATCAAACACAAAGTAAACAAATAATTCTCCTTTAATTGTTTAATATACACAATACCCTAAAGGTTTGGTTGACCTTCATGGCAGTGTCCAAATAAAACATGAGAGATGTCATTTGCATTAAATTCCACACACTCAAAGAAAGATTGATAAGTAATTTGATTTTAAAATGTAGCTTCTCACAAAACAATCTCAAGAAATTGCAACATTGAAAGACTAGTGTTATATTCCAAAGTGGAGTCACCTAAACCATGAAGTTTAAAACTCATTACAACATTCATTGAGTTGTCATAATTATGCCTATCATATGATGCATTACACCATTGATACTTGAAACCAAACTAGTCATACTTTATTAATCCAAGCATACAGTTGCACAAACCTCTTTTTGTCTTAATACAATTTAATTCATTCTTTGAATGAAAGTAACAACACAAAACATATATTTAAGGGAAAACAAGAAGAAAAATAATAGAAACCCTTGATTTCTTATATTCATAATTTGTGCAATGTGTACAATGGAGACAACCAACTCAGAATATATGATCATTTACACCCAAATATGACAATGTTGTGAATGAATTCTTCATTACATGACTAAAAAATACTCCAGAAACTAAAACCAACACTTATTTATTTTCAAATCCTGTTACAAAAGAGTATTCTCATGAGACCAAAACAGTGAACAACTCTTTAGAAAGAAGCAGAAGATTACACTTAAGGAAATTACAAAAACCATAAGTGGAGATCTTCAATAGACATCTAGCACATTCTTCTCCATTGATCAGTAACTGCCTTTGGAGCACTTGAAAAATCCTTATCTACAATTTGATTATCGCCTCTTAATTCACTTGCCCGCAACAGAAAAATATTCCTTACCATGATGAGCCATCATTCATCTTCATTTTGTTGTAGAAAATATTATGCTTGTGAAAGAATAAAATTCCTCTATGAAAGTCTTTCACTCATCCTTTTTACCCGCAGCTGAAAATAAAATTTTACTACAATTAAGAAATTTGCTTCACCACAAAAAGCCTTTTTCACCCCTAGCTGTAAAAGTCCCTTTTACCTGTGTATTCACCATTTTACTACCCAACACACAAAGCTTCTTGATTTTACTGTAGCTGAAAAATAATTATTTGTGAACCTTGATTTCTTTTATCAAGCTGCACCAGTGTACATTTTATTTTAATTAATTTGCAGCAAAATGATTCCTATTTTACTCGATGAATACTTTAATTCTTTTATTATCAGGAAATATAAGAAAAAAATTTACCATTGCATCCCCTTTGATTATTACTTACCATTAGAATATGATAATATTAAACATAAGTCACGTGAGGCCCCACCATCATTTACTACAACATTGCCATCACATATCTCAAAAGCAATGAGAAAATGGATATATCAAATAGCGATGTGTGATAGATATAAAACAACATCACACATTGTGAATGCACTGAGCAACAAGAGGATGAAATATGTGATGCACAATAGGAAGCAAACCATCACATCATCACCAATACAATGAAGACAAAAGCCTTCAAAATCACGACAGGCAATGGAGTTAAATATCTATGAGATTTCCATGAGACTTCCATTGGACCCTTAGCCAATAGACTTTAAGAATTAAATTTTCCATCAATAAAACATTTGTCAATGTTTTATTCATGCCCCAAAAATAGAAATAAAAAATTGTGAAATTCATCTACTGGCCATTTTTTGGCTCACAGGCAATAAAAAATGCATAGAATATGTTTAAAATTCCTTTGCAGGCATGAGAAAAGGTTGAGGCATCCTTCTGGAGGTTGATAGTAAATTTTTCAGCTTGTACATGCATTCAAAAATATGCTCCAAGTTCAAAAATGTGATTACATTCCTCATTTGCAGCCATTAAAAACATGAAATTTTTCCCAAATCCTCGTGCATGTGGTACATTTTATTTGCAGCACCCAAGCACAAGCCATCGCTGATTTCCTCCTCCATTTTCAATCGGAACTGGCGATAAGCGATGCAAGTGTCGTGAACCTCCTCAACCAATGGGAAATGTGAATTAAACTTGTATTCAAAAGTTTTATTTATTTAAACCTTCTACTCTCGTGCCAAATAAAAACCATCGCTACTAAATGGCCATTGCTACTTTGTTTGGAAGATTAAGTTACCAATTACACCCACTAGGAAACATTGCATCACTGATTGCCTCCTTCATTTTCATTGAGAATTGGTGATGGGCGATGAGTTTTGTTGTGCAACTGTGAAAGTTGTGAAAGTCGTATTTCAGCCAATCAGAAGCAAGAATTAAACTTGCTTTGATAAAAAACATTTGAAATTGTACTTTATGTTTGCTCTAAATACATTTTTCACATTTTCATAATGTTTAAAATATTCTAAAATATTTTAAACATAAGCATCTAAAACATTAGAAAAATTATAAATTTTGATTACGCCTGTAGGCTATACGAAGAAATTTCATTGCGCACAAACGATGACCCCAGGAGCCAAGATTTTTTGTGTGCGGTCATAATCAATAATTTAGAACATGGGTTTTAAATCAAATCTCGCCCAACCATCAAAATTTAGGTACCTCCTTTGTAAATTGGCCCTCGGGACATGTTTGCCACACTCGAAATACATTAAAATAATGTATCAAATGACCTCCATTTTTTAAGAAAATGAAGGTGGAGATGTTTTAGACCAAAACAAGAAATGGGTTGTCCTTAGAATTTCAAAATTTGAATATTTTGGGAACACCAATTTTGGCCCTGTCATAGTTAGAAGCGGATTAATTCACCCATCAAAACTCATCCAGGAGGTGCGAAACTGAACATTCATATTACCATATGTACCAAATAACATTCTACCAAAGGGATTTGCAAGATGAGCCCATAGTTGTAAAATATTAATCATCAAAGAGGGCCTTCGGGGCATATTTGACATGATGCAAGCCTAGGCTCTATTGACACATTGAAGAGATATAGGCACTTCAAATTTGAAAAATTTGAAGTTTCCATCACAACCCATCTATTGGTGTTTTCCACTGCACCTAAGATATCTCTAAGGAATAGCCAGTTCCTATACTCAAGACTCTTGAAATGAATGGCCAACTAACAAGATCTAGTCAATGACTGATATCTTCTGCACTTTAGACTCTCTGGTACCAAGCAGGGTATTCATAGTGTGTTTATTTAAGATTTCGCTATGTTGAACACATCATTAAACAGATCACATTTGATGAAGGATAATCATGCAACAATTACTACGAAATTGGCTTCTTTCTAAGTAGTTCGCTACCCACACATCAAAATGAAGGAATTCTTAATGGGAATTGACATGCATTAACTTTGGAATTGATAAATTTTAAATGAATTTAAACCCTGGCTTCAGGTTGGTCAATAAATAATTGTTTGATTAACCCCTTAGGAAAATCATTAAGAAACAGACTAGTGTCTTATTTATTGGGAAGAATGGAGTCACACATACAAGAACCAGTAAAATAGAGATGACCCAACAACTCAATGGAATAGACTACTCTCACAATACTTTGCATCATGGAGCTCAAATTTTATGATATGTCACTACTTATCAAATCCTTTGCAAATGAACATAAATTCATGGCCCCATGTAAGTATTTAATTGATTGCTTCAATAAAAAAAAATAACAGAGACATACATTCGAATAGATGCTCAAAGTAGAATAAAAATACCATTAATATTTCTATTCAAAATTCACATAAACTTGCAGAAGGAGAGCAATATATCACAATTATATATTCACTTGTATTCAAAACATATTTGTGAAACAATTTAAGCTAATTGTATGAGTTCATTCATAAAGCTCAAAATTGACAGGCTATACTATTCCTATCTACCCATATACATTCTACCAAAACCCTAGCCAGAGTATTCTCTCTTCATTCTCCTATATCCACAAAATGAGTTGTGGTTTCCCTTTTATAGCACAAGGGAAGTGACAAGCTTCAGGCTCAAAAGTAACTTCATTACAGATTTTTCATTTTATCAAAATTTCAACTGAATTTTATTTGCATTTCAAAACCCCCACATGTTGAATCTTCAGAACATGGTGTAAGTGGGGAAAGCTAGAATGTAACCGTTGCTAATGTTGGTTTCCTTTTTACAATGTAACCAGGTTTGTCTTCTAATCTACCTATGGAGTTGACAATTCCAATCAAGGGCAGCTCGAAGGACCTGGACCAACTGATGAGGACTTTAAAAAGCCTCCTACACTTCAGGCTCTGCAAGACCCGAGAGGGTAATCCCTTAATGTGTTTACAACCTCTGCACCATTATCATAAACAACATTAATAATAACAGATAATCCCACTTAATATCTCAACATGACAAGATAATATCGAATAGAATTGGCTATTCATCGATAATATCAACTATATGGAGCATGAGATAATTACTACACAATCCACAATATAAGATAGTCATTGATTTGCAATTTGTAGCAAGCTCTAGGAAAAGACAAACAAATACTTAATCATACGGATAATTACAACTTAGATCAGTGCCATTTATCCATTAGAGGAGTCAAATTCATAAGCATCTAAGGGTATATGATAGATTTAACACATAACATATGAAATCCTTGATGACATTGCATTGTAATCTCATCAATATGTATTCTACCTCAATACTACTTATCAAATCCTTATACAGAATATATCTGCCTATAATCCCATTCAAGCATTTTAATTAATTCCTTGAATTAAAGCTAAAATAGAATCACACACACCACAACAATGAGATGAATGAAACAACCCTTAGTTATTTTATTCAAAGTTCGGATATGCATGTACAATGGAGAGACATGAGCTTGAATTTATCATTTCAAATCAAATGCTAGTATTGTTATACAACATTAAATCCCCATGAACTCAAAACCTAAATTGCATTTTTCTCTAAAACCATCGGACTTTACAATTTTCTTTGCAACTTCACCTAGACTCGACAAAAATTATCTAATTTGCTAACCCGTACTTTTGGCCTTGAAATCCTTCTTATAGAAAGTGAAGGAGCAAACAAGCATAGGGCCAAAAAGTACACATGTCACTAGCCAATTGGCACACCTGGTGATATTCCAAAATTTGTTACAACAGCCATCACCTTGGAGAATATTCTTGTTCATCCCATGCCAAGAATTCCATCAATGCAAAACTGGAACCATTGTAACCGCAACATCTGATTTATTGATCAAATCATGCCAGTAAGAGTCTCATCTACCACTAAAGCTCACTTGTATGCTGCACGAATGACTCCAACCATATTTGACGCAGATTTAAATTCTAGTCGTTGATCCTTTAGTTGAATCAAATCATTGAACGACCGTCTTCAAAACAAGCTGACACAATCGCCAACATGGCAAATAAGGGCCCACCATACCATACATTACCAAGGAAATCCACGTGGTGGTTGCTCACGATATCACATTTAGTAGAGATCCTACAACTTCGCATCACGCGATGGCAGGCAACCGTAGATATTGAGCATCAAGGATCTCATTCCTTCAACACAGTCGCCAGCCTTATCATTATCCATCGAGTAGCTTTCCCACCAAGATTATAACAGATCCATCGATTTAAAACATGTGCACCTTAAGAGCACTTTAGTAACCCGCCTTTTAATGTATTTAAGGCCGGATTAATGTACCACAGTATTTCCTTTATTCCTTCGACTTCATCAGATGAGACACTGTGGTGCCCGTCCATGATATCGTGATCAATAAAAACCTTGTAACTTTCGATCACCCGATGGCGGGAAACCGTTGATATCTGATGATAATTGATCGACAGCACACAAACTTATCTCCTTTGGCCACACCAAAAAGGACACATGGCACCCGCCCATGATATCGCGATCAACCAAAGCAGGATGGTGAGGAGCGGCTGAGATCAAACGATAGTTGATCAGCGGTCGCACAAATTTGATCCCTTAGAAAGGGCACGTGGCTCCCGCCTGTGATATCGAGATCAATAAAGATCCTGCAATTCCTAATTACGTGATGGCAGGAAACTGTTGATATCTAAAGACAATTGATCAATGGTAGCGAGAATTTGATCTCTCTACAAAATAAAACATTTATTAAAAGGACAAGGGGACATCACTAGGCCAATGGTAAACAACGACATAAGTTGTTTTTAAACGATGAAACATGGGGCCAACCAAGACTTAGGAAAATAAAACCCAGTAGAGGAAATAAAACAGAGGGACTTAGCCTAGACGGAATGATAGGACATAGGTCATTTTAAAACCCCTCAAAAAGTAAAAATGAAATAGATCCCAACCAAGGTGTAAAATGAACACAAGGGTTTTACATGAAAATAGAGCTAAACCCCCAACCCAAGGAAAAATTTATGAAACCATGAAAGACCATTTAACATAAGGCAGGGCAAGAATGGAACACAAGGAGAAAATTTGTGAAGTTCCATCAGCCAAAGAAGGGAAATGCAAATTTCCACCAAAACGCCCCTTGTCACCATCCGCGCCACAACGAACCAAGTACCCAAAATTCCACAAAGGCACACAATCAACGTCGAATATCAAAAAGTGCCACATACGCAAAAAATAGGACCACCACAACAAACATCATTAACACAAAAAATTTCAACCCCACACATAGTAAATTCTCAGTTACCCATCACCGCACCATCACTGGTGCCACGCCCATGATATACACGACCACTCCTTATCATTTCCAGAGAAGGAGAGTACACCTCGGCTTCCTTCTCTTTCTTTTCTTTGCTCTTCCCAATTCCAGTTTTCTGACTTGGGGTCTTAACCGCCAGTGGCATAATAGATATCACCTCCTCGTCAGAGGGTAGACCATCATTCAATAGAGCCAAATACTGAGTGTAGGCGGAGTTGGTCTCAGTGTCACTCTCAGAGGCATTGCTCGTAAGGTTGATGGGAGAATGTTGGCACCTGTAGGAGTCATGCCCAGACCTTACTTTCCTTTGTGTCCCTGTGAGAGACCACAATGGGCTCTTTCCTTTGTCATCCATCTTTCCTGCAACGTCATCCTAGAACTACAGTCTTTGATTGCATCTAGTGGGTGTGAGTCCAGGCTTCTCAATGGAGATATTTTCCTCCATGGTTGGAGCAACTTCTGGTGCATTAGTACCAGACCTTAGGGAACTTAAGCGGGTAGACTTCCTTGCTGGTTTGCTCATTTTCTTCTTTGATAAATGCTCAGACCACCTTGCTCTAATCAATCACAATTCTAGATGTTAAGTGTAAATGACCCGAATAGTAGTTGTTTCTATTTATATTTATTGTGTGGAGCGATGATGTTCACACTCAATATCTAACATGCATGCATAACCCAGGCAACTCTTTGGTAGATGTATTGGCACTATTTAATTCCCAGTTGCATGGAGATCCATAGACTATTCATCATGATTACCAGCATTTGTGTTTCCACACGAATTGAGATCAACTCAATCGCTCTACAGGATGTTAACCATTAATGTGGGATGGTTGTAGAGAGTAAAAATGGTCGTCACATGTTATTTTTCCAATTTTGAATGCTATCCGTTGATCCCATGCCTTGATGGATGATCAGACATCCAACCTTTATTTGACCTCCTTTGATTTTCAGCAGTGCTTTGCTGATGTTCTCACAACCAATCATTCTCATCCATGTCAGATGACATCATCACAGTGTGGGGCTCCACCAACTGAGTAGACCGAGACACATGTCGAGATCTCATTGATCTCGCTGGTTTTAACCATCGTTCACTTTCATTCAGCGACCAAGTGGGGAATGGTGAAGATCGTTCTGCCAAATTGATCTCAGCCACTCATTGAATATGCTAGGCCATTGGAGTGGTAGTGGGGAGTGGGTCCCACACTTTGCATGGAAATGTGTCGGCTTCTCACCAACCTCACTACATTTAACCTACTGTCTCTTAACTCCTGCAGGTTGGCGGGGTACGGTTGAGATCTTCTCCCAAATCTTCAAATCTTGAAATATGCACATCACATAATGTTAGCATTAAATGGACGGACTTGGTCTAGCCAATGACAATGTGACCACTGGGGTTAGTGACTTAAGGCGTAAGTCACCGGGTTAAATTTAAAATCTATTTTTACGAAAAGACTCAATATGGTGGGAAAGCGGTGACCAATTCTTCAAGCTAATGGGTCCAGTAGACATACATGTTGGATGGATTGAAAAATGACTAAAAGGGTTGATGACCGACCAAGCAGGTCAACCAAAAAATAGAACGTTCACATGATTTTGTGGATGAAACCCTATATACCTATGAGGACAAGGGTTTATCAAAGAGGTAGACCAAACTCATGGAGACGAAAAATCCATCAAGATTTTAGAAGCTCTAACAGTGGCTCATGCTCGGGGATGCATACCCCTGGTGGATATGGCAAGAAACAGATCTTTGGATGAAGCATACTAGGGCAGAAGGCCAAAAGAGGGGCTTACCCAGACAAGGAAAGCAGACGCGACAAGGAAAACCTAAACCCTATGTACAAAATTTACAAAGAACACATTACAATTCACTTCCAAAGCCTCATATGAACCATTGGCTTTGATCCTCAAATTGGAGG
>VDFB02000010.1:6603974-6646522 GCA_007258455.2 Sequoia sempervirens | reverse complement strand
TTTCTAAGCTCTGCTACCACTTTGATGTAGTGCTAGAGGAAGAAACAATCACACTTGAACACAATTTTCTCAAGTAGGAATTAAATCCCACAACCTCTTCAAAATTCAAAAGAAATTTTTCATAAAAAAATGACACAGTATTAGATCTCCACCTTCTCAGACTTAAACATGGCCTCAATTGTGTTTTCCATCATTTATGAACTTTAACTAAATAAAAAAAAAACCATCTTCAAGGTCTTCCTTTTGATATACTGATCAATTCTTCATGACTGTCCTAAAACATCAATTAGACCTCTTAAGACCACATAAACTATCATCACTAAATTTCCAAGCCCAAATCTCTCTACCAATACCTCAAGCAAGTGTAATTATGTCTATTCAAACATAACATGCCATTTCCCACCTTTTATTCATGATGTTTTTACAAACCCTCATACTGAACCTTTACTTCAGACTCCCAAACATGATTATGACATCTCTGTCCAAACATGACAATCTGTTAAATAGATTCAAAATATTTTTCCTCTACCAATAATCTATCAAGAAATGAGTTCAAAAACACCCTAACACCATTTAAAATCATTATCACTTTTGAAGGACTCAAATCCTATTAACAAAACTTATTTAAACATCTCTGAATACTAGTTTTACCAGTCATATTCCCTTTTACTAGTCTTGGGGCATCATGGTTTGGCCCAAAAACTTTACCGACTTTGGTACTTTGGAATCTTTTAAAACATGACTAAAACTCCTTATACACCAAATTTGAGGAGATTCCCACGTTTAGAAAGTGAGAAACATAATTTTCTTATGCACTGTTTACCCTTATTCAGAGTTTTACCCGTTTTGACAAAAAATAGTATATCTTTTACAAATCAATGCCAATCTGCATGAAACAAAGTTTGTTTGGAAGGTGATTGAGACTACTTACACATCCAAACACTTAGACATGAATTCTTTCCGTACTGGGCCGTACAACTTCTGAAAACAGAGAAATTTTGTTGAAATATACAAAAAATTAGTGTTTTACTTTATTCCAATGCAAAACTTCAATCACCCACACCCAATACAAACGTACAATGCCCTTTTATAGGCATTTCAAATATAGCTCTTAAGTTTCTAACTGCCTTCCACCGAATTAGAACTAAATGTCTCTTCATCTTCCTAATGTTGCTTTGGCAACTTTACAAATTTGCATCTTTGTATGACAACTTTTCATATTTTGTTTTTTACAAAATTGATTCTAAGACTTAACTTTGACACCTGCTAATGACCTATTACATAGAAAATGACCCTTGAACAATGTTGACACATCAAAATTTATCATCCTTTCAACATTTTCTTCATGGAAACATGAAGTGGCCAAGGTGCTCCTGCCCCAGTAGTGATAGGTGATAGAAAATGGAAGGGGAAGAGGTGTCTCCAGGAGGGATGGGGAGAGAAGATAAGGCTGCATGATTTGTCTTGGGGGAGTCGATGGGACCATGTTCAAAAATTCTAGGTGACAATGATTTAGAAGTGGTGGAAGGCAGACAATGGAGATGCAAAAGAACCCATGCGCAACCTATATTGCATGAAACCCAGTTAAGCATATGAAACAAGGAATTACTAGAGGATTTCAAAGAGTTGGAAGCTTTGAACAAAGTGGCAACGTCCATCAAAGCCTGAATGAAGGTAAAACCATGGGTTATGTAAGCCAAGATTCATAACTTTTATCAAGGGCGTTGCACATCCCCCTCAACACAACTCTTTTGCATACATGTCTACTAGAGCACCTTCAATCACAGTATCTGACAAAAAAATCCCCATCTATTATACTTTGATGAATGGAAATACCCTATTCCAAAGTACCTATTTTGGCACAGGCTGGGAGGATACTGGCAAAGGTTGTGGAATATCGCTTTACACCTGCCAATCGCATTCTATTGAAATTTTCTAAAGCATTTTCAACAAATCCATTTTGTGCATATCCTACAATCATTGCAGTTCATGGGATGACATGTTTTCAGACCCTGTTCCAAAGCTCGGGCCATTTTGGAGTAGGCAGGGTCGATGCTGGAAAAAGGGTCGCAAAATTTGACCTACACTCGCCAATTCCATTTGCTTGAAATTTTATTGACCCTCTTCAATAAATCTGTTTTTTTGCATATCCTGCAATCATGGCAATCCCTGAGGTAATGTTCCCTGGAGGCTTTCTATTAAACAGTTCACGTGCCTTGTTTATACTACACCATTTTTCATACATGACTACCCGAGCATTGCGACTATCTTCCTCAAAACAAAAACAAAAAAAAAATCCCCTTTTCAGGAATCTTTAGAGGATTTTCATACCCTGTTCGAGAGTGCCCATTTGATATAGGCAGGAAGGACGCTGGAAAAAAAGGTTGTGGAGTTCGGCTTGACACCTGCTGATTGCATTTTTTTTTGGAAAGTTTCTTAAGCCTCTACAACGAACCCATGCTGCATGTACCCTGCAAATCTTGGCCATTACTCCTCACGGACATCACTAACAACATGACATAAATTGGGAAAAATCTTGAGGCAAGTCGCTTGCCATTATTTAAATTGTATACTCCCTCCTTATTGGTAATAGGCCCAAGCGCTAAAGCTTAGCTTCTTTTTGTGAAGTAACACATTGACTTTGCAAACAGAAGGTTTAACTGCAATTTTGTAAACTACATTGTCACTAAGGAAATAAGGATGGAATATAGGATGCATTGAACTCTGAAAAGCAACCTAAGAATTAGTAAACAAAAAGGCATCACCTGAAAACTTGAAGTGGGCATTACAAGAAGAACAAAGAAAGAAGTAATATCAAAGTAGTTAAATGTGAAATATATATTATAAGTCACAGATTTTATGAATATTAAGATGTACCTTCACTCACATTGTTGTAGATTTCCTACTACAAAATTAGAAATGTGTGGATAATTTCATGAAAGGTTATGGTAGTTGCATTTATCAATCTAATGTTGTCAAAATGCTCGAAACCTCTAGATAGAGTATGACGTCCATGAGGAATACTGGTTGAAGTGGCTGTGTGTAGAATAAGTATCTAATTATTATCTTCAATTTTGTGTTATGAATTCATGTATTTCATACTTTTTTTAGGGTAATTTTTAACTGATAAAAAATAGGATGATTAGCTATCACATTAGATTTAAAATCAACATTGATTGTTTAACTATTGAAAAGTAATATTTAAGTAGAGTGGTTCACATGAAACATATCAAGAACAATATATAGGTCATGGTAACATGATATCCCACATTAAAACGTGACAAAGAAGTTAGAGAGTGAAGTATCCTTTAAGGAGTATGGCTAAGAGAACTAATGGCTATGCTACCTGGTGACATGGTGGGGGTTTATGCTAAAAATTAATGAACCCTTTATTTAAGATCTTTGCACATAAGGTCATCTAAATATTTTCTTCCAAAAAAATTCTCTGACATTTTATAGCCTTATAATGCTAGGTCCTTGGTGTTTACTATAATAATTTGTATTTCTAGGTATTGTAATAGCTATAGAAAATTGTAGTCACTCTAATGTTTCATATTGTGTATATATTGATATTGTTATTTTAATACTATTTATTACATTTTGGACGTGAACATATAGATGGTTTATTGAATTGTAGAGCATAGTTCAACTAGATGCTTTAAGGTACAACACGAGGAGTTTCATTCTTAAATATAATATATATTTACATAGAAGTAATTTCATTCATTTCACTTACTCATTAGTGCTTCATACTTGATACATAACATGGTAATGCATTTTGTCATTTATTTCACGTAATCATTAGTTCTTAATGTCTATTGAGTGAAATCATGAAATATATTTATCATCCTAATATCTTGTACAAAAGGAATATATGTTTTAGGAAAATACATATGATTAAGTTGTGTTTAGCCACTATCTAGTATTGTTTCCATGGAATTCACATAGATAGATTAAGTTGTGGTATATCTTCTTTATCATTATATGTTACTTACATTATTGAAATTTTATTTACATAATTATAGCTATATATCATATGCACCAGAACTATTCAATTAGTAGCAAATGAATAGATCTCAAGGAAACAAAAATTTGGATCTTAAGTTTTAATATATGTACTTTGTAGTATATTGGATTATAAAATTATGTTAAAGTGATTGTGAAATCAGTGATAATACTATCGTATTATTATAAATAATAATTTCATAAATATACATATGGGAAGAGACAAATTTCTATATTAATAAAATTGTCCTTGTGCATTAGTGAGTAAAAATAATCATTAGTGTCTTTGGATATAAATGTATTATTTAATTTGAAGCATCAATTAATGAAATTCATGGTTGTTTTCCTCATTTGAGTATGATAGATTTATTGTTTTCAAGATGTTAAAAGTTGTGATTATTGACCTCATTATATATAGCATCAAGGTTACCATGTGAGCATTCCTATTCTTCGCTCTCCCTTATTTCTGTCAAATATAAGGTTTGAATTTTGAGTTTGGGGGTAGAAGAGAGTTGTGTGTGCGTCATCTAGTTTTTTTAGAAAAATTCTTGAGGAATCCTACATGTGGGTCTAGTCATGATCCTTGACCTTGACCTATTATTACCTATTATTTTAGTATGGTGAGTTGTTAGTGATTTGTGATTGAAGTTGTTGTTAAGCCATCTTTGTAACCTAGTATTTGTATTTCTTGTTATCCAACCATGTGGGAGATGGTTGAAGTCTAGTTGCTGAACTACGATGCCTCTGCGAAATATATATGTAGGCAAGGCCATCAAGCGATGAGCCCTCGAGGAATGAGGTTTGGCCCTTAAAACTTTTCATTTAAGTTTGTTTTGGACTTATTGTTCTCTCTTGATGTTGTAAACCACCATTTTATTTTTATAGCTATGTAATTATATCACTTATTATTGTGATCATGCACTAATAAGCCGTTGATCTAACATGGGAACCAAGTCATGTAGACCTTGCAGGAATAGGTATTAGGAGCAAGATAATTATAACATGATGTAATGCAAGAGGTGCTTGAGTAGGTAAGAGGTATGTCAAGATTTGACCCATAATAAATAGACATTATTGTTAGAGATAGGAACTCATTTCTATCCTTGCTCCTAACTAGTGAGATCATTGGCTATAACTATAAGTAGTGTATTGTGTTATTATTGTTTAAAAAAAAATAATGCTAATTTATAAAGTTAATGTAGATTGCTTAGTTTAATTTGTGTTCTTTTGTGTCAAAAAGTGGGCATGACATTCTACCTCTTTAGTTTGTGGATTGGTATTGTGACTTGTGCAATTGTTGTTGAATTTCTTTCTCCATACCATCTTCTGAGGTAGCTAATTTTTTGGATGTTCCTTAACCATTTTTGTTTTGCATTCTTTTTCATTATGTTTCCTGTTGTGACATTTGAGGCAGAAGTTCTTGAGTTCCTCTATCTCAATTACTTGTTCCAATGCTTACCTTTAACACACAACAAAATGTCACTTGGGATTTTTCTTATTGATCCTATTTGAATCTAAGCATAGATGCTTGAATCCCCTTCAAAAATATCTACATCAATATCTATGAGTGTTCCCAAGGAGTGTCTGATCTTCTCCATACAACTTTCTAACCAATATTCTAGTGGAAAATTTTATAGCTTGATCCACACTAGTCTCTCATATGGATCTGTTGATGTGGATGTTAGTCTCACACCAACAAATAGATAAAATTCTCACAGACACACTGCACGAACCTATCTTTCTTGAAAGATTGCACTGGGAAAACCTAAATCTTAGGCTAACTCAACTTAATCCCAAGGCTCATTTATGTCAGGTCTTGATGTACTAGGTTCACTCATATTTTGTTGTGATAATGCTATTACACACAAGGGGTAAAAAGTTCATCCAGTTTTGAAAGGCATCGTAAAGATATGAAATAATCTCGGTTGGGTCATTCAACAATTTCATGAAATCCACAAATTTCCAACAATATTTTGTGAAATTCAAATAACTTGCATTAATCCAAGTAGACGTAGCTTTAAGAATCCAACAATATCATGGAATCAAAATATTTTCAATAAAACTTCATGCATTGATCACTTTTTTGGAATATTTTTTGAAATTTAAACATCTATTCTAAAATAAAGCATAAAAAGGTTACTGAAAAAGTAAAATTTCTCCCAGGTATTATCCATGCATGCCTCAAGAAATAACCAAACCAAAGAAAACCATTCCATACATCACCAGATTGCTTCACAACTAGGCATAGAATGATGCAAAATTTTAAAGAAAGGGGGGATCATTTGCCACGAGATAGTGTCAGTATGCACCCTTAAATGGCACAACACATAGTCTTGTTCGATAGGAACAATCAATCAGCTATGTAAGATTTCATATCAAGAAATAAATTTGAAATTGGCTCTGATATTGATTAACTTCTAATGAAACATACAATCTTTTAATCTGGAATGGAACATAAAATACGAAAAAAGAACAAAACTTTAAAAAAATTTGGTTCTCCAACATCCACAAATTTTGAACTTAACTTAAAATGAAACATCTCCCAACCTTTTATAAGAACAAGACACTCGGGAAATTCAAATAACACATGAGAGGGAATCTAAAAGATGAATCACAACAATGCACGTGGAATATGACAACTAGCAAGAGAATTTCTAAATAAGTCAACGAATGTCAACCTTCTTCAACGCTTTAAAATCTTTAGGACTTAAATCTTTGAAATATAATTAGCACATAAATTTGGGGCTGAGTAGATTTTTCAAACAAAATGTAGGAAATTCCTCTGCTAGATATCTAAAATGATCAGGTGGAACTGGATATAGATACTGCAATCCATCAACACTTTGGTTCCTACACTCATGTTTTGATTTGGGCTTAAAACACCCAAAAGTAAATCACCCAAGAGCTAGGTGCACTCTTTCATCACATTCATAATACCAGGATTCTTGGTATTCTGAAATATCAAGCTCCTCCTTCGCATGGAGCCCTGAAGTATACTTCCCAACCTGGTTATATCACTATTTGCGGTCCAAATTTTCCTAACTGTCCATACCCAAAAAATGCATCACAATCTGTTTCTCCTACACATAAAAATTCCACATATCAATCCTTTTTTAAAACATTTATTAAACTCTCATTAAAAAATAAAATCATCATTAATGAATCATCCTTTAAAGCAAATAATAAATAACACGATTTTAATACATTCTCACGTATTTATCCTTTTAGGCGGGTTACTAGATATTTTGAATTCCTAGGAAAAACTAAATAATTAAAACTTTCAACATGCATTTCTACCTAGTACCAGGTACCCAAAAAATTTAGCATCTACCAAAATAAAATTCACCTAAACCGTGGTTTCCACCAAAACCTTCACATTTTCTCGAACTTTACTTTTGGACCGCAACAACTTATGAAACCTTGCTTTAAACATTCCAACCAATCTAGCCTTTTGGTACTCGGTGCTCAGACACTCAAAACGCTTAAATTTATGAATTATTTCAAGACTTCCTTTTAACCTTAACTTTTGGTGACCTTTTTCCAAACAACATCTGGGTATGTGCAGGATCATCATGGAAAAAACAGGCCCTTAAGTGACAAAAAAATTAGAAAAATTAGAGTTAGGAAACTTGACGTAAAAATTTGAATAAGTTATCTATATTATTTCAAAAATATGTAAGAATAGAATCTGTAGCAAATTGAATGTAGTTTCTAAACTACTAGGGTTTTTTAAAACAAAAAAATCTATTTGGTGAAAATTTAAAATTTCAATGTAGTAGTACTTAAATTTCAGGGAAAAAATAAGAAGTAGGTGTCTGTCTGACCACCCTAACTACAATAAAATGATAATATTTTCTTATAATATTTTAGATATGAGTAGATGACTCATTTACCGATGTGATGCATATTTTTTTGTAATTTTTTTCCATGTAAATATTTAATTATGAATTTTCTATTACAACTTTTAAAAAATATAAAAAACTCGTATGTCTGACCACCTTAACTTGGTCAAAACTTCATGAAATTATTTTTTTCTTTTTTTAATCCTTAATATGCGAAGCATAGAATGTGACACATGTTTTGGTTTCAAAAAATGTGATACCATTTGAAAGCTATAGATGTTTTCCAATCAGCCTATCAATCAGGACTTTAGTCATAATTTGAATAGAAAATGAATAATAATTACTTATTAAATTCAAAGTAAAGCATAATTTATATTGGTGGAAAGCTGAGAATCTCCTTTAAAAACCCTTTTATTTCATCAATTTTGGGTAAAAGAATAGTCGTTAGCTACATACCCATCATATTGCCACTTTTTGGCCCATCATGATCCTGCACATACCCACCTTCCATAAGCATTATTTTTTTACTTGGGTCCCCAAGCCTTATAGTCTTGGGGCGTGTTGTGAGACCACACAACAACTTGCAACCAACAAAACCAAATTTAAAAGAAACCCAAGACTAGATTCCTCGCTATAAATTATAACTTATGCATATTTTTCAGCAATAGCTCCCTACCTTTACCTGAATTCTGACATAAAAATTATAAAATTCCTCTAAAATGTATTAGTGTGTGCTCTAAATAATTATAGTCTCTAAAACTTGGCAAAAAAACTAGTTCATTAACATTGAACTACATAATTTAGTAATCCTCCAAAGCCAACCTTGGATAGAGCCTTGTTGCTAGTCAAACATCCTTGTTGCCAGTCAAACATCCATAGCCCCAGTAAGGTTATCTTTGTAATTCCCCCAAACATAACTCTATTGCTAGTTAGACGTCTATAGCCCCGATAGAGATATTTGGATAGCCTAAAGAGTTGAATTTTCTCTTTTGATATTTCTTTGATATTAATTTTCATTTATTTTTTTCATTTGATATTTCTTTATAAGCTTTTTGCTTCAATTCTCAGGCAACGAAGCCCGCTATTAGGTTGGGAATTATAGGTAGTGAAGGTTACTTTTTGATTTTTCATTCAATGCAAATCCCTTCATCGTTTCACCAATTCCTAAAAGACTCAATTAATTATTCCCTCTATGTGCAACTTTCCAGCTAAATTTTATCACCCTTTATGCCAAATTCTAGCTAACTACAATTCACTATCTGCCCAAAAAATAAATATAAGTTAAAATTTAGCAGAAAGTTATCAAATCACCAAATTAATTCTAAATTTAGAAATATCGGTTACCACCCTTCCATTTTAATTTTATCGCAATCGCTAAAATAAAAGGCTAACAATTTCAATTTTGATGCCGCTACATTAACACTAATGCATCAGTGTTGTCATGATTATATTTAAGCCCGACCATCATACTCTGCATTTAATTCACACGCCTTAACACAAACGTATTGCTTCCTTCAAACTCTCCACATGCCAACGTGTGCCACCTCATTAGCTTAATTTTCCTTTCTGCAAGGCACACTCAGACATCTTCATGATTAATATGACTCGATAAAATAAATTGAAATGACCACCATTAAATTCTAAAATCTCCATTTTGCTTGATTCGTGATCTTTGTACTAGAAAACTTTGAAGCAATGACCACCAGCTTTGTGAGAATTTATTTGATTTAACCTTTAATTTTAGAGAAAAGTGTCTTGTTTCCACCTCAACTTGCATTCCCAAGATTTTCCATCCAAACAACTATGTACCACATATTTCTCACGGCTTTCTATAAATTCCACACTTTCCTTTTAATTCTTCACTTCTTCTTTCCTTCTTCTAAATTTATCTTTTCTTTCTCTGCTTGCTCTTTCTTACTTCTAGGCTATGGATACTCCCATTTGCTTAACCTATGTTTTCTGCCATAATGGATTCCTTGGTCGAATCACGACCTAAAGGCTCATAAAGGTTTTCTTTCTCCAGACTCCTGCCACCAAATCATACTTGTGTATGGTCCTTGGGGAAGCTTATGTGAATTCCAAAGCATACTACAAGTTGAATTCAGACTTGGCTTTGCGGTTCATGGCCTCCTTGCTAGACCTCGACCTCTATGTAGCTGAAGATTGTTTCACTACAAACATGATAGTACAACTAGAATTTCTGGGGAACCTGGACCATGTTCTCTCCGCTGCTCACCCTGCCATTGGAATTCCTCTTGCTGATGATATTTTGTTGTTCTTGGAGCACAAGGAAGTAGTTCCCATTCGACCCTTCCTTACAAATCTGCATACCCTTGACCTTGATGACCACAGGAATAACACTTACTTGGGGTACACATCCATCATGGCTAAAGTGAACCAAATTGAATGAATTGCCAACCCATTGTGCCGACGTTGATCCTTTTTTGCCTCTTTTGACTTTTACAATGAGAATTTTGTATTTCCATGTACATATGAAATATAAGGAAATATTTTTCTTTTCAGTACTTAAGCATATATTTACTGTGAATGATTTTATCTTTTACAATTTACAGTGCAATGTTTTAATAATTTTCCACTCTCATGCATTTTAGCTTAAGCAGAATTCGTTAACGCTAAGAACAAACCAAAAAACAAGAAACAAACCCTATTAAAGAAAATTAACCTAACTAACTAAAATTTACCCTAATCAAACGAATATCCCTAGCTAAGTAATTTACCCTAATTTGTATTACTATCTTCATAATTCTTTTTATACAAATTATAGCAAGATTATCTTTAAATTCACTTGAATATATCTCAAATAACCTACTCTAACAATGAATTATTTTAACTCTTCTACATTTGACAAGAAAAAATTCAAATGTGTACTTACCAATAATCTAGCTAAAATGTATGGAAACAACGTCATTCAAGGTTGATTGCACACACCTTCATTATCTTCTTAGTACTCTACCTTCTTCCAATCCTCATTCATGATTCTCCATTTCTCTTTGCTCTGCTCCATGAATGATTGTATTTATTTCTTGATCCTCTTTCCCTCCAAGGTTTCTTAGGTTTTGGTCTTGTATTTAACCTCAACATCACTATCCATTTCTGTTGGAATAATTAAGTTTTCACTTAGGGAAAATTATATTTGATTAGTTTTTTCTCATATTCCCATATTGGGTGGTGCACCATAGAAAAAAGTACCCTTTGCTTGACATGGGAATAATTCATGATAAATTGACTTAATGAGGCCTTGATTCAAGTGTTGTGAGGCATTTTATGCATCCACACTGGGTCTTGGACCCTTGAAATCAAATAACATGCTTTTATTGATGTCTTGTAAAGGTGTTATATAAAGTCTTGTAATGGAATTTCATGCTTTTCGAGACTTAATAAACCTATTTCTCCCTAATTCAACATTATTAAATGTGTTTAATAACATGATCATATCAATATAGAAAGTTTTGTAAATTAAACTTAATGTTAAACTAGTGTTGTAATGTGTCTTGCACATTCACATTGGTTCTTGTGCCTTCCTAGGTTATGTGGACCTCATTTTAGTGTTGTGAAGTGTATTTAATCACACTTTCACATTGAATTTTGTGTCCCAAGCCTTATTTGACCTTTACATCATCACTAATAGGCCCCTATTAACCCATATTGTGCATCATGAGGCTTAAATTGATAAAAATGCCCGACAAGGTTACAATTTTAACCTTATTTCCTTATCTCATGGCTTCCTAGCTATCAAATTGGCCCCTGTGGGACCCATTTTCCATGCATGGTGAATTAGTCCCATCCAAGTGAGACCCATTCACCATGTGTGGCGAATAAGTCACAGTTGGCCTAATTTTAACCTCTGAGCAGGAAAAAAGTGAAATTTAAGTTTATTATTTCTTCATGTCATCTTGTGATGAGGTATTAACGGGTAAAATAGGTGAGATGCATATAAATATAAGTCTTTTAACCCTAAATAACATTCAATATTCATTATTCATCCACCAATCTTCCATCTCAATTCAAGCAACTTAGGGTTTTATCATTTCAAGGAATCACTTGATATCAATTTTTAGAAATTCAAGGGCAGATCCTCCATGTTTTGTTGCTGATTTTCAAGATCAAACATCATGGAAAGGTAATAAACTCCATTATTGCATGTTTTATTCCATTCTTTCTCTATTTTGGTTTAATTACTTAAAAGGGGTTTGACTTAGGCAAACCCCCATGACCTAACATTCAACATTTCTTCTTCTCTCCTTATGTGTATGCAAATTTAGGTCTATTGAAAGCTTGAAAATCATTAAGATTCAAGTTTCAAGGTTATTCAAGTCTTCTCCTCATCATCCAATTCAAAATATCAACAAAAAGTGACTTTCATACCCAAATTTGACAGTTTCAGAAGCGAACACCTATAGAAAGTCAAAGTGGAAATCGAAAGCTCTAGAATCCACCTTTGAATATTCAAAAATTCAAAATTGGACTCATTCACCATGAGTGGTGAATGAGTCCCACTACAGGGTTAGTTTTTGATTTTCTACATTTTTAGATACCCTTTTGTCAGAAACAAGTTTCGACATAGTTTTGCAGAAATAGGACTAATTCGTCCAGAATGGTGAATGAGTCCCACCAAGCTTAAAATTCAGCATCAGTAGCATTCTAGAAACCATTTCTAGTCTTCATCCACATTCTAGGTGCACACTTTCAGTTTGGTTCATTTCTGTTTAGTTTTGCATTCATTTCTAGGTGTTGTTGCATTACACAATGTGTTTTCAAACAAGTCATATTTCTTAGGTTTTGCATTCATAATTTCTCAATTTCATAGTTTAGTTGCACTTAGATCATTCCATTTAGGCTTAATTACATCATACACATCTTAATTTGAGTGAACTAGCTAGATTCTTTGGTCCTTTCTTTCTCCTTTTAGGTGAAAAACCCTAAAAGTGCTAGAAAGTCCTAGAGAGCCAAAAATCTAAGGTTCATTTTGGTGAACCCACTTTTTGAACATCTTATTTTCTAATTTGGAGTCCATTTTCATCCTACTCCTAGCTTGCATTGAATTTGCTTGGTTAATTTGCATATAGGGTTTCAAATTTTTTCATTAGAAAAAAGGTCATTTAGCTTGCATTTTTGCATAAAATTTCCTTAAAGATTTCTGAAATTCTACATCTCCATCTTAGGTCTACATCTTGCAACATTAAACACATAAAAAAAAATTCAATTTTTTTGAAAATTTTGCAAAAAACCAGTATTGGGACTCATTTGCCATGCTCAGCGAATTAGTCCTTGTCCAAATTTTTAACTGACTGTTACAACATCAAAAACCTCATTTATGTGCTTCCTAAGCCTCGTAGTATCATATAGTATAAGTTTGGAAAGTTTCTAGAACATTTTTTTTATGAATTTAGCTCAAAAAGATCATTTTAGATTACTCATTCTTCAAATCACTTCATTGGCACACATCCTTACATATGAAAATGCTTCCATTTCTACAATTTTGCATAGCATTGATAAAATTACTTTTCACTTTTGCATATACAATATTTCTATTCATTAAGCTTTGCATTAGTTTGGTAAAAGTACTTTTCATTATTGCATATACATTGTTTACACTCTTAAGGTGTTTCATACATTGCATAAGAATGTTTTGTATCTTTCCATATACATTGTTCATATTGCTGAAACATTGCATGAAATGGTTACATGTGCTTTTCATTCTTATTCAAACACTCCTAGTACCTTACATATGTATACATGTTAAGAAACATTTCCTATCCCCTCCCTATGAGAGTGTTTTAGTGAAGGAGACTACAACTTGGGCCATTCCTAATGATCATACTTGTTCTCATAATATCTCTCCTCTTGGTGATGAAGATATTTTAGTAGAAGAATCAATTAATGAGAGTTTTGAGAATCCTAGTTGTTTCTTTCCTTTTACCTCTCTTAGAGGAAAAAACATTCACAACCAACATAAAACAATCTTAGATGATTGCAACATTACAATTTCTTTTTCTCCTAGTATCTCTCCTTGTTTTGAAGATGATACTTTGATGTTAGAAAACCTATTTTGTGAAGATCATTACTCATGATACCAACACTTGTCTTTCTCCTAGTATCTCTCCTAGTGGTGAAGAAGATACTTTGTTGTTAGAAAACACAATTGATAACGGTCATGAGAATCTTCATTGTCCCCCTACACCTAACAAAACCCTTATTGAACAAGACAATTCAACCATTGCTCACTCTCTTACTTGTGATGAAGTCCTTTTAGAAGAACCAACCTTATAATGTCAAGAAAATTTGGTTTGTAGTTCTCCTCAAAACCCTCCTCCTAGGAAGGATATCATAATGCAAGACAAGAACCACAATAATGATATGGAATCTCACTTGCTAAGGGATGTTAAAATTATTCAACCTCAACTCATCCTTTACCCCCCTTCACATAAACCTCCACCTCAAAACAAACCCAAACTTTTCCTTTACCCACCTAAGAATAATGTATCACAACAGCTGAGTTATAATACTATTGCTCATACATATAATACTTGAAATAATCCACAACCACCACAACCAACCTCAACACACTTACCTTTGCCAAATCCTCTCCCCCCTAGACCTATCTTACTAAGTTCTCCTCGTGAAAAGGAGTACAATCTTGTTGAACAACTAAAGAATACTCCTGCTAAAATTTCATTATAGGACCTTATTCAAGTCTCCCCTCACTATCACAACATGATCCAATCAACCTTGCAACAAGTTCCTATCCCTTCTAATATGCCACCAACTAACATGGCAGCCATGATCCAAGGACTAAATGCTGACATTGTTTTCCATCAACATGAGCTCCCTCCTTTAGAGTTGCGAAAAAAAAATGGAGCCTTTATGATAATTTCTCAATTGAATCACATAGGTATCAAATGAACCCTTATTGATAATGGTTCTACTCTCAATGTGTGTAGTGTGAATCTCCTTGATTGATTGCGCATTGATAAGTCACAAATAATACCTAATTTTGTATCCATTCGAGGATTTGATAATACAATAAAGAAACCGCTCGGTATAATCACCTTACCTATTATGGTTGGAGTGGCTACTTTGAAAACTCCTATTCATTTCATGCCTTATGATCTCTCATATAATCTTCTTTTAGGAAAACCATGGATTCATGAGATGAATGTAGTGCCTTCAACCCTTCATCGTATCATGAAATATGTTTATAACAACCACATTTATCAAGTTGAAATAGACCTCAAGCTTGAAAATTTATTGCACCTTGAAAAAGGAGCTACAAGTCCTCTAAAAACATTAATTCCAACATCCAATATACACCCTCTTGAAATTGAACAAAACAATGAGGAATTAGTGTCTAAATTATTTGGTGACAATTGGGGATCCTTAGAATTCACACCATCTTTTATGGGTGAATATATATTCACACAAAAGAAACATGAGAACCAAGAACAACCAACAATAATGTCAACACAACATTCATATGACCTTTCAAAAGCATCTGCCTCAACCACTTTAGACAAAGAAGAAAACTACATAGTCAACTTTGATAGCACTTATCAACAGCTACCACCCAATCCAAAAGTAATGAAGAATATTTATGGAAAAGGTTATGACCTCATGAAACAACTTGGCTATAGTGGAAAAGGATGTGGTGCTTGAGAACAAGGTATCCACAACCCTATAGAGCTTAACACACAACAAATGACTCATGGTCTTGGTTATTGTTCCTTGATCGAGACAACCAAACCTTCACTCAACATCAACAATATCACACAACATACTCCTAACTCAACCCTAACCATCATCCATATTGACCTCATTGACGCTAGTAGTCTTGAAAAAAATCCTTTACAAAACATGAAACAAACAACTACACCTTCGCTTAATGTCCATGTCATCTCGCCAAACATTTATGAGTTGAATACATTAGATTTTCTACCCCCCTATAATGGAGAGAACAAGATATCACAATCTCAAGAGCCTTGTGTAAGTATGACATCTACTACTAAGCAAGATGTATCTTTGCCACCAACCACAAGACCACCTTCTACCATTGATCAAGAGGGTATCTTGTCGAGACTCCTCCAAGATCACTTTATCACCCTCCCTCCCAGAATTCGTAAGAAATGCTATTCCAAGATATCATTTTGTGCCTTTCATAGTTCATGGTCATTCCACTAATGAATGCAAAGCTTTGAGTCGTAAAATCCAACATTTTTAGGAGTTTGATATGCTTCCCTCTATGGGGGCACCTAATTCCTCTAATTTACACTAATTTTCACTCTCGCCTACATTTCACTAGTCGTTTCAACTCACCTTTGTCCTACACTCAGTGGGGACAAGGGGTTTAGTAACCTTGTCCTCGTATGTCACTTTTCATTGCCTCCTTTGGCTAGTCGTTAACCTTTCATGAACATATAAGAGCAAGCTTGGGATGTGGACGATGTGCCTCAAGTTGGCTCACATGTGACATACTACCCTTAGTCATGATGTAACTTATCATAAACATATGACTTGGCATAGGGCTTTCCAAGTAAGCTCTCATCTCTTCTTATTCTACTTTAAAGAAATTGCTCCCAATACTGGTGTTCTCAACCACTTTAAAGTGGGGTAATACATCACCACTCACATTTCATTGTGTGATTTCTTTATTTTTGTGATGCATCCTTTTATTGGTCGAGTCATTGGGCTTGATTCCCTCCAAGAGCGTGATACTTCTCTTGCATTTATCCTCTTTTGGAAACATTAAGCACAATGTTCCCTAAGATGAAACCTTGCATGAACAAAGAAAAATCTCTTTGAACAATCCTTACACTACCTTGCATTTACAATGTCAATGAGTGTCAAGCATACAAAGTTTTTCTCACCTCACAAAGCTCAAAAATAATTTTCCTTTGTGGCACCTTGTTAAAGTTATTAGGAGGTATAACTTTGATATGGTTGAGCGGGAAGCCCATTCTGAGGCACGAATTTCCCCATAGCCACCTTTTTGTTTATGAGTGCATACCAACTAGTGTATGTTTCTTACCTTTTGGGACCTCTCACCTGATCGACAACCAAGTGTTTCGTCGCCCCATAGTGAGTATGCATTTTCTTTTTGGACAAACAGCCTAGATCTGACCCACAACTAGTTGGACAAATGGTTGAAGCTTGATCCACCTTTTTACTTTTCAAATTAGTTATGTGGGATAACTCACCGCGTGAAAGACCTGAAGTTATATGGCCCTAGAGTGAGCACATCTTTTCCACTCCATTTTCATTTCTTTCCATTGCATGATTGGGTATCTTGTTGGTTTGATTTAGGATCTTGGATCTTGGGGGCTTGATTTCCTTCTTGATCTTTGTCATTCTTTGTCATTTGCATTTGTACACACAGATCTCTCTTGAATGTCTACTTTAGTGTGAGTTTGAAGAAAGTTCAACCTCTCACTAACGTGGGGGCTAAATGCACCATAGAAAAAAGTACCCTTTTCTTGACATGGGAATAATTCATGATAAATTGAATTAATTAGGCCTTGATTCAGGTGTTGTGAGGCATTTTATGCATCCACACTCGGTCTTGGACCCTTGGAAATCGAATAACATGCTTTTATTGATGTCTTGTAAAGGTGTTGTAAAGTCTTGTAATGGAATTTCATGCTTTTCTAGACTTAATAAACCTATTTCTCCCTAATTCAACATTATAAAATGTGTTTAATGACATTATCTTATCAATCTAGAAGGTTTGTGAATTAAACTTAATGTTAAACTAGTGTTGTAATGTGTCTTGCACATTCACATTGGTTCTTGTGCCTTCCTAGGCTATGTGGACCTCATTTAGTGTTGTAAAGTGTATTTAATCACACTTTCACATTGAATTTTGTGTCCCAAGACCTATTTGACCTTTACATCATCACTAATAGGCCCCTATTAACCCATATTGTGCATCTTGAGGCTTAAATTGATAAAAATACCTGATAAGGTTGCAATTTTAACCTTATTTCCTTATCTCCTGGCTTCCTACCTATCAAATTGGCCCCTGCGGGACCCATTTTCCATGCATGGTGAATTAATCCCATCCAGGTGGGAGCCATTCACCATGTGTGGTGAATTAGTCCCATTTGTCCCAATTTTGACCTTTGAGCAGGAAAAAAGTGAAATTTAAGTTTATTATTTCTTCATGTCGGCCTATGATGAGGTATTAACAGGTAAAATCGGTGAGATGCCTATAAATATAATTCTTTTAACTCTAAATCACATTCATTCTTCATTATTCATCCACTAATCTTCCATCTCAAGTCAAGCAACTTAGGGTTTTATCATTTCAAGGCATCAAGATATCAAATTTCAGACATTCAAGGGCAAATCCTCCATGTTTTTTTGTAAATTTCAAGATCAAACATCATGGAAAGGTAATAAACTCCATTATTTGTCTATTTTGGTTTAATTACCTAAAAGGGGTTTGACTTAGGAAAACCCCCATGCCCTAACATTCAACATTTCTTCTTCTCCCCTTGTGTGTATGCAGATTTAGGTCTCTTGGAAGGTTGGAAATCATTAAGCTTCAAGTTTCAAGGTTCTTCAAGTCTTCTCCTCATCATCCAAGTCAAAATATCAACAAAAAGTGACTTTTAGACCTGAATCCGACAGTTTCATAAGCAAACACCTATAGAAAGCCAAAGTGTAGATCAGAAGCTTCGAAATCCACCTTTGAATATTCAGAAATTCAAAAGTGGACCCATTCACCATGAGTGGTGAATGAGTCCCACTCTAGGGTTAGTTTTTGGTTTTCTACATTTTTATATACCCTTTTGTTAGAAACAAGTTCTGACATAGTTTTGCAGACCTGGGACTGATTTGCCCAGAATGGCGAATGAGTCCCACCAAGCCTAAAAGTTAGCATCAACAGAATTGCAGAAACCATTTCCATTCTTCATCCACATTCCAGGTGCACACTTTCATTTGGTTCATTTTTGTTTAGTTTTACATTCATTTCTAGGTGTTGTTGCATTACACAATGTGTTTTCAAAAAGTCATATTTCTTAGGTTTTGCATTCATAATTTCTCAATTTCATAGTTTAATTGCACTTAGATCATTCCATTTAGTCTTAATTACATCATACACATCTTAATTTGAGTGAAATAGCTAGATTATTTGGCCCTTTCTTTCTCCTTTTAGGTGAAAAACCCTAGAAGTGCTAGAAAGTCCTAGAGAGCCAAAAATCTACGGTTCAGGTGGATGCTCACCCGTTTGGCTTTCCTCATGGCTTTATAAGCCTGTAATATAATGTATTTTATTATGTTGGCTTTTAATAAAGCTTCACATATTTGGTAATTTATTTTTCCCGGCTCTAAGGGTTGATTTGTAGGAGGTTGTTCCTGGGTGATTTGGAGCTTTGCTTCAACATGGTATTAGAGCAGATCTCCTGCCCTTCCTTCTGGTGAGGATTTTTTTCCTGGTGTTTTGGTAGACCTTCGTGTTGTTAGCCTACACCTTTATCAAAGCTGAGGTCACTGGTGTTTTGGCAGACCTTCGTGTGGTTAGGCTGCACCTTTATCAAGTTTTCTACTATGCATATTTTGTGTGGTTAAATCTGGTCTTTTTAAGGGACGTAGAAGGTTTATCACACATTTTCCTTGGAAGAATGATCTAATTCTCTAAATGGATCTTGAGGAGTGGTTGGCTAATTCATTTGTGAGATCGATTTGTTTTTCAGCATTTGAAATTTTATAAATTTCAAAATTGCCTTTGATTAATTTTGATTTGATGTTGGGCGTTTTGAAGCCATTATTTTCAGTTTCTCTGCATTAAGAGGTCAAACTTTCTTATTCGAGAGGCACCTGAAATAGTGACTAGAGTCATTGATTTTAGCAGTCACAAAGGCACGATTTTTCTAACTAGTGTTTCCTCTACTATGCGCAAACTTCAGGTTGTGTGGCATTATTTTTAAAGAGGGTCAATTTAATGTTCTCTAGAGTCAATTTTACCTATTGGGCGATTCTTTCTTGTGAAGGCCGATTCTCTATTTTTGAGAGGGAAAGCTTTTTTTCCTTAGGCACTGGGTAGAATTTCCTATGTCTTGAAGGCTACGATTTGCAGCCACATTTTTTCTTGGAGGCAGCGATTTTAATCTCTGTGTGGAGGCGTTGAATTTCCTCTTCCTTGAAGGAACTTTTTTTATCTGAAAGCCATTTTTTTTGCCAAGAAAGACCCGTGGTGATTTTTTTTTCCAGAAGGTTGTTTGTGTTTTGGAAAGTAGCACAAACTTTATATTTTATAAAGTTTGATCGAAATATTTAGGGCTTCATGGGGCAGCCAAAGGGAAGTGGGTCCCAAGTTGTTTTGAATGCAAAATGTTTTATTGCACATTCTCAGTGCATCAGCCATTTTAAGCCTTTATATTCGGCCACCCACCCTCTTTTTGTTGTGAACATCTATGGGTTCACACTCACACGGTGCCTTGGGAGGGATTTGATCAGCTCTTGTGGATCAGTGGCTTAGATTTGGTGGCTTTGAGGAGGCTCGTTATTGTTCTTTAGATTTTTTTGGAGGCTTTTATTTATCATCTTTGGATTTTGTTCCTTATATGTTTCTGCATTGTCCAAGTTTTTCATCTTTTGAGCGAGTCCCTGATTGGTTGGTGACATCATCATACTTGGCGAAGGAGATGCATTGATAGTTTTCAGAGTCTCATTTTGTTTTTTTTTGTTTTCTCTCTTTTGGAAAGGGGTGTTTTCCCACATGGTTTTTCTCCTTTCCTCTAGTTGCGAGAGATTTATTTTTTTCATTTGCATTCTCCCTAAGTTGCACTTAAGGGGGGGTGTTAGAATAATTAAGTTTTAACTTAGGGAAAATTATATTTGATTATTTTTTTCCCATATTCCCGTATTGGGTGGTTGCTCACCCATTTGGATTTTCTCATGGATTTATAAGCCTGTAATATAATATATTTTATTATCTTGGCTTTTAATAAAGCATCACATATTTGGTAATTTTATTTTTTCGAGATGTGAGGGTTTATTTTCAAGAGGTTGTTTTTGGGTGATTTGGAGATTTTCTCCAACAATTTCGTTAGACCAGATATTAATACGATTCACACCATCATCAGAAAGAGAGAAAGTAAAAACTTGATACTCTGTATTCTGTGCAAAATCAAGAAATTCTTCCCTTTTAGGTTGTGGATTCACAATTAGGGGAAAAAAGCATGCATCTTCCACTTGTTTCTTTCGCTCTTTCTCTTCATTATCACCTTCCACATGTGAGAAGATTGGTGACTCATTTCTTTCACGTTCACACTTCAAACATGTTGTTTCCAAGTCTTGATATGTAAGGCCAACCATTGTGTGATTGTTAATGGGTAAAAGTGAGAAATTGGGTCCACGAAGAGGGGAAGTTTCAACCAAAAAAAATCTCACAGAAAATGTGTGCGTATTATTAAAAAAATGCATATGCGTTATGCTTCGAGTACTTGAGCCTAAAAAAATGCGCACACTAAAAAATGTGTGTTATATAATGTGTACACATTTTATAACGTGTACAACTCATTTATTTAAAAAATTAAATACCTTTTAGAAACGTGTACATGTTTTGTAACAAAAACTGTGTACGTGTTTTGTAACGCAAAATGCATACGTGTTTTAAAATGTGTACGCATTTTAAAATACATACGCGTTTCTAAAAAGTATTTAATTTTTTAAAGAATGAAAACAAATAATGCATACATGTTTTGTTTAAATAAAATGTATGTGTTTTGTAACACGTATTTAAAATTTTGAATCCCCAATCCACATGCTGCCTCGGTTTTAGGCTCGAGAAAGGCTTGTCAACCCGACCCTTAGCCTTTGACCTGCAACTAAAAAACTAAGGCAGGTTCTAGAGAAATGTCCAACTTTGTCAATATGGCCGATGGACTTTTTTTCTGAATCAATCTATGAAATTAAAACCCATTAGAGAACATGATGTCTAGTTTCCAAATATATAAATTTTTTTAAGCTTGGATTATATTTGTTATTTTTTAATTAATTTCTAAGCAAACTAATCCATAAACTTGAAATATCAGACTTTTTTATTTTTTTAAACATTTTTTTGGTTAATTTTCTTGTAAAAAAAACTATATGACATCAATTTTAAGACAATTCTCTACACAATAAAAAAATAAAATTAAAAAAAATAGTTTAGGTCCAATTATGTTGTCCGTACATGTTGATTTTTAAAAACAACAATTAAGGCCAATAAATATTCAATAAAAAAATATTCAGAAAAAAATTACAAAAAATATTCTCATAAATCTTCATCTTGTTACCTATCTTTCCCCAAAAGGATTTAGCAAAATAACTTTATTTGGGTCAAAAAGCAGTGTCTGTACACGTGCATGGTATGGTAAAAAAAACTTTTTAAAAGTAGTTTTTATACATCCCTATCAAAATTCAATTTCTATCATCTAGGTATTTTAATAAATTACATATTTGAAAACTAGATTCAAAATACTAAATTTCATATTGCTGAATTTTTTTAAGATTCATTGTGTAAGTGCCTCAAATTTTCAATCCAAGTGTAAAAAATTCTGAAAAACAACAAAAACACTTCCACTTTTTGAGATTTTTTTGGACCCAACTTCTTGCATCAACCCTACTACTCTAGCACTCTATAGCATATGTTACATTATGGCATAAATTAATTGTATGCATGGTACACTTTGTTGATCGTGTTAGAGCTTCTAAAATCATGATGTATTTTTCCTCTCCATGAGTGTGGTCTGCCTCTGTGATAAACCCTTGTCTTCATAGGTAGATAGGGTTTCATCCACAAAAGCATTTGAATGTTCTATTTTTTGGTTGACCTACTCGGTCGGTAATTGACCCTTTTAGTCATTTTTTGAGCCATCCAGCATGTATGTCTACCAGCCCCATTAGCTTGAAGAATTGGTCATTGCTTTCCCACCATATTCAGTCTTTTCCTAAAAGAGGTTTTAAATTTAATCTGGTGACTTATGCCTTAAGTCACTAACCCCAATGGTCACATCGTTGTCGGCTAGACCAAGTCCATCCATTTAATGCTAACGTTATGTGATGTGCAGATTTCAAGATTCAAAGATCTGGGAGAAGATCTCAACCATACCCCACCAGCCCACAGGAGTTAAGAGCCAACAGGTTAAATGAAGCGAGGTTGGCGAGAAGCCGACGCGTGTCCATGCAAAGTGTGGGACCCACTCCCCACTACTGCTCCCATGGCCCAACATATTCAATGAGCAGCTGAGATCAATCTAGAGGAACGATCTTCACCATTCCTTGTTGGATCGCTGAATGAAAGCGAACGATGGTTAAAACCAGCGAGATCAGCAAGATCTTGACACATGTCTCAGTCTACTCAGTTGGTGGAGCCCCACACTGCGATGATGTCATCCGACATGGATGAGAATGATTGATTATGAGCACATCAGCGAAGCACCGCTGGAAATCAAAGGAGGTCAAACAAAGGCTGGCTATCCGATCATCCATCAAGGCAGGGGATTGACAAATAACATTCAAAATTGGAAAAATAACATGTGATAGCCATTTTTACTCTCTGCAACCAATCCGCATTAATGGTTAACATCTTGCAGAGCGATTGAGTTGATCCCAATTCGTGTGAAGACGCAAATGTTGGTAATCATGATGAATAGTCTAGGGATCTCCATACAACTGGGAATTAAACGATGCCAGTACATCTGCCAAAGAGTTTCCTGGGTTACGCATGTGTGTTAGATATTGAGTGTGAACGTCATCGCTACACACGATAAATATAGAAAGGAACAACTGCTATTTAGGTCATTTACACTTAGCATCTAGAAGTGTGATTGATTAGAGCATGGTGGTGTGAGCATTTATCAGAGAATAAAATGAGCAAACCAGCAAGGAAGTTTGCTCGCTTAAGTTCCCTGAGGTCTGGTACTGATGCACCAAAAGCTGCTCCAGCCATGGAGGCAAATATCTCTGCTGAGAAGCCTAGATTGGCACCCAGTAGATGCAGTTGAAGACTGCAGTTCCAAGATCACGCTGTAGGAAAGATGGATGACAAAGGAAAGAGCCTGTTGTGGTCTCTCATAGGGACACAAAGGAAAGTAAGGTTTGGGAATGGCTCCTACAAGCACCATCATTCGCGCATCAACCTTACGAGCAGTGCCTCTAAGAGTGACACTGAAACTGACTCCGCCTACACTCGGTATTTAGCTCTATTGAATGATGGTTTGCCCTTTGACAAGGAGGTGATATCTGTTATGCCACTGGCAGTTAAGACCCCTAGTGGGTGAACTGGAACTATGATGAGAAAAGAAAAGAAAGAGAAGGAAGACGAGGTTTCCTCTCCTTCTCTCGCAATGACAAGGAGTGGTCGTGTATATCGCGGGCGTGGCACCGGTGATGGTGGGGTGACAGTTAATTGAAAATTTGTTGTGTGTGGGGTTTAAAATTTTTGTGCTAATGATGTTTGATGTGGTGGTCCTATTTTTTGCGTATGTGGCACTTTTTAGTATTCAGCGTCGGTTGTGTGCCTTCGTGGCATTTTTGGTGCCTGGTTTGTTGTGGTGTGGATGGCGACAAGGGGAGTTTTGGCGTCAATTTCCATTTCCCTTCTCTAGTGACGATTATATTCTGGCTTTCCCCACTTGCACCATGTTCTGAAGATTCAACATGTGGGGGTTTTGAAATGCAAATAAAATTCAGTTGAAATTTTGATAAAATGAAAAATCTGTAATGAAGTTACTTTTGAGCCTAAAGCTTGTCGCTTCCCTTGTGCTATAAAAGGGAAACCACAACTCATTTTGTGGATATAGGAGAATGAAGAGAGAATACTTTGGCTAGGGTTTTGGTAGAATGTATATGGGTAGATAGGAATAATATAGCCTGTCAGTTTTGAGCTTTATGAAGGAACTCATACAATTAGCTTAAATTGTTTCACATATATTGTTTCAATACAAGTGAATATATAATTGTGATATATTGCTCTCCTTCTACAAGTTTATGTGAATTTTGAATAGAAATATTAATGGTATTTTTATTCTACTTTGAGCATCTGTTCGAATATATGTCTCTGTTATTTTTTTTATTGAAGCAATCAATTAAATACTTAAATGGGGCCATGAATTTACGTTCATTTGCAAAGGATTTGATAAGTAGTGATGTATCATAAAATTTGAGCTCCATGATGCAAAGTATTGTGAGAGTAGTCTATTCCATTGAGTTGTTGGGTCATCTCTATTTTATTGGTTCTTGTATGTGTGACTCCGTTCTACCCAATAAATAAGACACTAGTATGTTCCTTAATGATTTTCCTAAGGGGTTAATTAAACAATTATTTAGTGACCAACCTGAAGCCAGGGTTTAAATTCATTTAAAATTTATCAATTCCAAAGTTAATGCATGTCAATTCCCATTAAGGATGCCTTAATTTTGATGTGTGGGTAGCGAACTACTTAGAAACAAGCCAATTTCATAGTAATTATTGCATGATTATCCTTCATCAAATGTGATCTGTGTAATGATGTGTTCAACATAGCAAAATTTTAAATGAACACACTAGGAATACCCTCCTTGGTCCCACAAAGCCTAAAGTGTAGAAGATCTCAGTCATTTATTAGATCTAGTTAGTTGGCCATTCATTTCAAGAGTCTTGAGTATAGGAACTGGCTATTCCTTAGAGATGTCTTAAGTGCAGTGGAAAAAACCAACATAATGGTGACTCTGTTGGGGAGTTCTCATTCTCCAAAAATATAGATACAAAATGTAGAGTCAAATGATGATTTAATCTAAATACTCTCAAATTCTTGAACCTGGCCTACAATCTATGTGAACAAGGCATTGAAGGATCTAAACGTGACTCTGTTGTGGAAGATATCCCAAAACCTGTCTTATTTTGCAAAGAAGCTTCATCCTATTTGAAGCTTTGTCCTTTGAAGGGAGGTGGTGACTCTTACTCAAAGAACCTATTCAAGCATACATCAATTTTTTTAGATCTTTGTTCCTATTGTTGAGAAACACTTCATAACTGCGAGCATATAGGTACTCTTGTAAAGTTTGAAAGAATTTCAAGCATTTTATAAATAATATCATCATGAATTTCAAATGCTCGACATGAACATGACTCCCTAATAAGTGATTTAGCACTAGATCAGGGAATATTCAAGAATTCTAGCATGCTTCATATGTGAGTTGAAATTTATGTAGTAGGGTGCGAGAAGCATGTCATATTGTAGTACTTAGGAATCCTTTGTATGGAATACTTGTGATAAGATCTTGGGATTATATTTATAAAAGGAATTGAGTAGTGTTGTATAAATTTCATAAATATTTTAAATTCCTTTTAAGATTTAGGGGTGAGTTGTCAATTTGTGCCATCTAGTATAGATATGGATAGAAACATACAAGTAAAGTAGTCTTGGGCCCATCATGATGTCTTTTGTACTGATAGGTACAAAGCTATCATCGTTGACAATATTTGTGGCTATCTAAATGTTATGCCACCCAACATTAGGGATAATATACCAAAGTTTAGTGGTGAGAAATCTGAATCAACAAATAAACATCTACAAGAATTTATATATGTGATGGGTGATTATGAAATTGACTTTGAAGATGTCGTAATGAAACTTTTTGTTCAATCATTAAAAGGAGATGCAAGAGATTGGTTCTCTTTTCTACCTACTTCCTCAATACATTGTTGGAATGAACTTAAGGATGCTTTCCTAGAGTAATTTGGTAATAGAATCAACCTAAGTGTGGTAAGGAAAAACTTTATGCAAATCCACATAGGTAAAGATGAATTAGTCCCTGCCTTCAACCTTAGATTTTCTAAGGTTATAAGGGAAATTCTTGAATACATAAGGACAAATGATGTCGAGTGCTTGGTTGTATACTTAGGATCATTTGACAAAAAGATGAGTTTCTTGTTGAGAGACAAAGAGCCTACAACTTTGCAGCAAGCTTATCAGGAGGCTGTAAATATTGAAAATAATCTGAAGTACTCAATTGTGAGGAGATCTACAGTAACAAGTGATGCTAGTTCTCATAGTTTCCATTCAATCCAAATGAGTCAATTAGAAAGTAAAAATGTTCATCAGGATGAAGACCCTTTAGATATTGTGCTTACATCATTTTCAAGAAGTTCAGAGCAAGCATCAACCTCTAGCCAGCCATGCAGGGGAGACATGAACTTGAGGTTATCTATTGGGAAGTTATATGAAATAAAGAGGCATATAAATGAGTCAGCATATGACTTTTTTTCAAGGTTCTTGGATATTTTAATGTAAATTCCCATAGGGCTTAAACCAAATGAATTGATGTGTATTAATCTATTTTGTGAAGCCTACACATCAGGATGAAGTCAATGGCCTGAAGATATGAAGCCCCAAAGTATTGATAAAGTGGTGGATTGGATAAGTATAGTTGAAGAGGTCAAGCATGGTTGTATATATCCCATTGCTTCCCACAATGAGGATAGTGATTGTCACAATGAGGAGAGACAAAGATCAACACTGCTAGATCCATAGGGAGCATTGGCATCAGGACAATTAGCTATTGAGTGTTGTCATTTCACAGAGAGTCTAAAGATAGATGCACCCGATAGTGATGAGGATGAAGAAACATAGTGTGAAGTCAAGGAGGTCATCTCTCCTTATTCCCCCCTAGATGTCTTAATCCACGAGTCTACATGGGAAATGCATGAAACTGCCAAATGCATTTTGCTAGAATTAATCCTATGTCACCTGATAGTGGGAATTTACTTTTGATGTTTATGAAAAGGCTCAAACAAGGAGTCAGAAAGGTGAAGTTGAGTTTGCACAATATTTAGTTGAATATGATTCCTCTTATGAATTAGAGATAGAATCCCTAGCTTCTAGTAGCAGGTATGGGTATGTGCAGGATCATGATGGGACAAAAAGTGGCAATATGATGGGTATGTGGCTAACGACTTTTTTTTTACCCAAAATTGATGAAATGAAAAGGGTTTTTAAAGGAGATTCTCATCTTTCCACCAATATAAATTATGCTTTACTTTGAATTTAATAAGTAATTATTATTCATTTTCTATTCAAATTATGACTAAAGTCCTGATTGATAGATTGATTGAAAAACATCTATAGCTTTCAAACGATATCACATTTTTTGAATCCAAAACATGTGTCACATTCTATGCTTCCCATACTATAGGATTGAAAAAGAAAAAATAATTTCATGAAGTTTTGACCAAGTTAAGGTGGTCGGACATATGAGTTTTAATATTTTTAAAAGTTGTAATAAAAATTCATAATTAATTATTTAATTGGAAAAAATTACAAAAAATATGCACCACATCAGGACATGAGTCCTCTACTTATATCTAAAATCTTGTAAAATTTATTATCATTTTATTGTGGTTAGGGTGGTCAGACAGATACCCACTTCTCATTTTTTCCTAAAATTTAAGTACTATTGCATTGGAATTTCAAATTTTCACCAAATAGATTTTTTTTTTTTTAAACAAACCTAGTAGTTTAGAAATTACATTCAATTTTCTACAGATTATATTCTTACATATTTTTGAAATAATATAGATAACTTATTCAAATTTTTACATCAAGTTTCCTAACTATGATTTTTCTAATTTTTTTGCCACTTAAGGGCCTATTTTTTCCATGATGATCCTGCACATACTTGTATTCAATAGCGTTGAGGGGATCTGCTTTTTAGGAAGTGAAAAATTCCCCTCATGTGAAGAATTTTTGGAGCATGGATCAATTGTTATGAGAATAAGTGATGACAAAGTTGGTGAATCTGCTTCTCTCTGTTCCTCAAGTGACTCCACTAATTTTGAATGCTTGGAAGACCCAGGTCAAGGGGATTTTCATGATGTAGATGATGAGATACATCCAATTATGTCCAAGATATGGAAAAACTCTTTATTTAATGAGCCTACACCTAATATTGAGGATACAAAGAAAGATGTTTATTGGTGTAGGAATAATCATTTGTTTGAGAACATCTCTAATGAATGCCTATCAAATGTTACTAGCACATTTGTTAGAGAGGACATATACATATGCCAAGGTAATAATGCATTTGAAAATGTTGGCCATGATTTCATAATCTATCAATTGAAAGGGAAATCAAGTGGCATAGATATGGTGAGGTTTGTCTTCCAACATGGGGTTGAACAAGTGGCCTATGATAAGCATGTTAAAGATGGTTCATATTTGTTGGCACCCCAGGATGATAGTGTCTTGGGTATTGAGGAAAACTATGATGACAATATTAGATGTTACACTACTAATAATGAGTGTATATATTCTGTCGATTATTCTCCTACAACCACTCATAATATGTCTAAGAAGAGGGTTGAATTGCTATTAGCACATGATCTACATTGCAATAAGGGACAGGATAAGGAGGGAAATTTTCTCTTTGGTGATCAAAGGACTAATCAGGTTGAGTGCATTTATGTTCCAATGACATCATGTTGTGTTGAAGAGGAGCGTCATAGTGATTTGGCACATGTATTTGTTCCATATGATGAGTAGTATGAAAATGCAGATATCCAAGGGAATCTTGCTAGTCAACATGAGGTTGCAGTTGAGTTTTTTATAGATACTCCTTATCTTCTGGATATGATTATGAATTTCCTTTCACCCACTAAGGACAATGCTGATGAGAGGTACATGAAGGGGATACATGGTTTTATTTTCCATTTTCCTGATCTTATGAAAGAATTTCCAAATGTAAGCCATAATGCTTATGAAGTTTTCAAATTTGATGAACAACTTGGGTGTGATACTACAACCCATCATGGTGTTGAATATTAGAGTGTTATTTTTTCAATACAATTTGATGAATCCATGATGAGAAAGGGTGATTTTGGCATTGTTAATTCAAGTGTTATGGGGAATATTGATTGTAATGAGGCTGGACACTTAGAATTGCACAACATTCATGAGAATCCACTGCTAGTGAAATAGGCTAAGGTGTTTGATAGAGGAAAAAACTATCCCTAATATTTGGGGGCATGGGCCTCCAATTTGAGGATCAAAGCCAATGGTTCATATGAGGCTTTGGAAGTGAATTGTAATGTGTTCTTTGTAAATTTTGTACATAGGGTTTAGGTTTTCCTTGTCGCGTCTGCTTTCCTTGTCTGGGTAAGCCCCTCTTTTGGCCTTCTGCCCTAGTATGCTTCATCCAAAGATCTGTTTCTTGCCATATCCACCAGGGGTATGCATCCCCGAGCATGAGCCACTGTTAGAGCTTCTAAAATCTTGATGGATTTTTCGTCTCCATGAGTTTGGTCTACCTCTTTGATAAACCCTTGTCCTCATAGGTATATAGGGTTTCATCCACAAAATCATGTGAACGTTCTATTTTTTGGTTGACCTGCTTGGTCGGTCATCAACCCTTTTAGTCATTTTTCAATCCATCCAACATGTATGTCTACTGGACCCATTAGCTTGAAGAATTGGTCACCGCTTTCCCACCATATTGAGTCTTTTCGTAAAAATAGATTTTAAATTTAACCCGGTGACTTACGCCTTAAGTCACTAACCCCAGTGGTCACATTGTCATTGGCTAGACCAAGTCCGTCCATTTAATGCTAACATTATGTGATGTGCATATTTCAAGATTTGAAGATTTGGGAGAAGATCTCAACCGTACCCCGCCAACCTGCAGGAGTTAAGAGACAGTAGGTTAAATGTAGTGAGGTTGGTGAGAAGCCGACACATTTCCATGCAAAGTGTGGGACCCACTCCCCACTACCACTCCAATGGCCTAGCATATTCAATGAGTGGCTGAGATCAATTTGGCAGAACGATCTTCACCATTCCCCACTTGGTCGCTGAATGAAAGTGAACGATGGTTAAAACCAGCGAGATCAATGAGATCTCGACATGTGTCTCGGTCTACTCAGTTGGTGGAGCCCCACACTGTGATGATGTCATCTGACATGGATGAGAATGATTGGTTGTGAGAACATCAGCAAAGCACTGCTGAAAATCAAAGGAGGTCAAATAAAGGTTGGATGTCTGATCATCCATCAAGGCATGGGATCAACGGATAGCATTCAAAATTGGAAAAATAACATGTGACGACCATTTTTACTCTCTACAACCATCCCACATTAATGGTTAACATCCTGTAGAGCGATTGAGTTGATCTCAATTCGTGTGGAAACACAAATGCTGGTAATCATGATGAATAGTCTATGGATCTCCATGCAACTGGGAATTAAATAGTGCCAATACATCTACCAAAGAGTTGCCTGGGTTATGCATGCATGTTAGATATTGAGTGTGAACATCATCGCTCCACACAATAAATATAAATAGAAACAACTACTATTCGGGTCATTTACACTTAACATCTAGAATTGTGATTGATTAGAGCAAGGTGGTCTGAGCATTTATCAAAGAAGAAAATGAGCAAACCAGCAAGGAAGTCTACCCGCTTAAGTTCCCTAAGGTCTGGTACTAATGCACCAGAAGTTGCTCCAACCATGGAGGAAAATATCTCCATTGAGAAGCCTGGACTCACACCCACTAGATGCAATCAAAGACTGTAGTTCTAGGATGACGTTGCAGGAAAGATGGATGACAAAGGAAAGAGCCCATTGTGGTCTCTCACAGGGACACAAAGGAAAGTAAGGTCTGGGCATGACTCCTACAGGTGCCAACATTCTCCCATCAACCTTACGAGCAATGCCTCTGAGAGTGACACTGAGACCAACTCCGCCTACACTCAGTATTTGGCTCTATTGAATGATGGTCTACCCTCTGACGAGGAGGTGATATCTATTATGCCACTGGCGGTTAAGACCCCAAGTCAGAAAACTGGAATTGGGAAGAGCAAAGAAAAGAAAGAGAAGGAAGCCGAGGTGTACTCTCCTTCTCTGGAAATGATAAGGAGTGGTCGTGTATATCATGGGCGTGGCACCAGTGATGGTGCGGTGATGGGTAACTGAGAATTTACTATGTGTGGGGTTGAAATTTTTTGTGTTAATGATGTTTGTTGTGGTGGTCCTATTTTTTGCGTATGTGGCACTTTTTGATATTCGACGTTGATTGTGTGCCTTTGTGGAATTTTGGGTACTTGGTTCGTTGTGGCGCGGATGGTGACAAGGGGCGTTTTGGTGGAAATTTGCATTTCCCTTCTTTGGCTGATGGAACTTCACAAATTTTCTCCTTGTGTTCCATTCTTGCCCTGCCTTATGTTAAATGGTCTTTCATGGTTTCATAAATTTTTCCTTGGGTTGGGGGTTTAGCTCTATTTTCATGTAAAACCCTTGTGTTCATTTTACACCTTGGTTGGGATCTATTTCATTTTTACTTTTTGAGGGGTTTTAAAATGACCTATGTCCTATCATTCCGTCTAGGCTAAGTCCCTCTGTTTTATTTCCTCTACTGGGTTTTATTTTCCTAAGTCTTGGTTGGCCCCATGTTTCATCGTTTAAAAACAACTTATGTCGTTGTTTACCATTGGCCTAGTGATGTCCCCTTGTCCTTTTAATAAATGTTTTATTTTGTAGAGAGATCAAATTCTCGCTACCATTGATCAATTGTCTTTAGATATCAACAGTTTCCTGCCATCACGTAATTAGGAATTGCAGGATCTTTATTGATCTCGATATCACAGGCGGGAGCCACGTGCCCTTTCTAAGGGATCAAATTTGTGCGACCGCTGATCAACTATCGTTTGATCTCAGCCGCTCCTCACCATCCTGCTTTGGTTGATCGCGATATCATGGGCGGGTGCCATGTGTCCTTTTTGGTGTGGCCAAAGGAGATAAGTTTGTGTGCTGTCGATCAATTATCATCAGATATCAACGGTTTCCCGCCATCGGGTGATCGAAAGTTACAAGGTTTTTATTGATCACGATATCATGGACGGGCACCACAGTGTCTCATCTGATGAAGTCGAAGGAATAAAGGAAATACTGTGGTACATTAATCCGGCCTTAAATACATTAAAAGGCGGGTTACTAAAGTGCTCTTAAGGTGCACATGTTTTAAATCGATGGATCTGTTATAATCTTGGTGGGAAAGCTACTCGATGGATAATGATAAGGCTGGCGACTGTGTTGAAGGAATGAGATCCTTGATGCTCAATATCTACGGTTGCCTGCCATCGCGTGATGCGAAGTTGTAGGATCTCTACTAAATGTGATATCGTGAGCAACCACCACGTGGATTTCCTTGGTAATGTATGGTATGGTGGGCCCTTATTTGCCATGTTGGCGATTGTGTCAGCTTGTTTTGAAGACGGTCGTTCAATGATTTGATTCAACTAAAGGATCAACGACTAGAATTTAAATCTGCGTCAAATATGGTTGGAGTCATTCGTGCAGCATACAAGTGAGCTTTAGTGGTAGATGAGACTCTTACTGGCATGATTTGATCAATAAATCAGATGTTGCGGTTACAATGGTTCCAGTTTTGCATTGATGGAATTCTTGGCATGGGATGAACAAGAATATTCTCCAAGGTGATGGCTGTTGTAACAAATTTTGGAATATCACCAGGTGTGCCAATTGGCTAGTGACATGTGTACTTTTTGGCCCTATGCTTGTTTGCTCCTTCACTTTCTATAAGAAGGATTTCAAGGCCAAAAGTACGGGTTAGCAAATTAGATAATTTTTGTCGAGTCTAGGTGAAGTTGCAAAGAAAATTGTAAAGTCCGATGGTTTTAGAGAAAAATGCAATTTAGGTTTTGAGTTCATGGGGATTTAATGTTGTATAACAATACTAGCATTTGATTTGAAATGATAAATTCAAGCTCATGTCTCTCCATTGTACATGCATATCCGAACTTTGAATAAAATAACTAAGGGTTGTTTCATTCATCTCATTGTTGTGGTGTGTGTGATTCTATTTTAGCTTTAATTCAAGGAATTAATTAAAATGCTTGAATGGGATTATAGGCAGATATATTCTGTATAAGGATTTGATAAGTAGTATTGAGGTAGAATACATATTGATGAGATTACAATGCAATGTCATCAAGGATTTCATATGTTATGTGTTAAATCTATCATATACCCTTAGATGCTTATGAATTTGACTCCTCTAATGGATAAATGGCACTGATCTAAGTTGTAATTATCCGTATGATTAAGTATTTGTTTGTCTTTTCCTAGAGCTTGCTACAAATTGCAAATCAATGACTATCTTATATTGTGGATTGTGTAGTAATTATCTCATGCTCCATATAGTTGATATTATCGATGAATAGCCAATTCTATTCGATATTATCTTGTCATGTTGAGATATTAAGTGGGATTATCTGTTATTATTAATGTTGTTTATGATAATGGTGCAGAGGTTGTAAACACATTAAGGGATTACCCTCTCGGGTCTTGCAGAGCCTGAAGTGTAGGAGGCTTTTTAAAGTCCTCATCAGTTGGTCCAGGTCCTTCGAGCTGCCCTTGATTGGAATTGTCAACTCCATAGGTAGATTAGAAGACAAACCTGGTTACATTGTAAAAAGGAAACCAACATTAGCAACGGTTACATTCTAGCTTTCCCCACTTACACCATGTTCTGAAGATTCAACATGTGGGGGTTTTGAAATGCAAATAAAATTCAGTTGAAATTTTGATAAAATGAAAAATCTGTAATGAAGTTACTTTTGAGCCTGAAGCTTGTCACTTCCCTTGTGCTATAAAAGGGAAACCACAACTCATTTTGTGGATATAGGAGAATGAAGAGAGAATACTCTGGCTAGGGTTTTGGTAGAATGTATATGGGTAGATAGGAATAGTATAGCCTGTCAATTTTGAGCTTTATGAATGAACTCATACAATTAGCTTAAATTGTTTCACAAATATGTTTTGAATACAAGTGAATATATAATTGTGATATATTGCTCTCCTTCTGCAAGTTTATGTGAATTTTGAATAGAAATATTAATGGTATTTTTATTCTACTTTGAGCATCTATTCGAATGTATGTCTCTGTTATTTTTTTTTATTGAAGCAATCAATTAAATACTTACATGGGGCCATGAATTTATGTTCATTTGCAAAGGATTTGATAAGTAGTGACATATCATAAAATTTGAGCTCCATGATGCAAAGTATTGTGAGAGTAGTCTATTCCATTGAGTTGTTGGGTCATCTCTATTTTACTGGTTCTTGTATGTGTGACTCCATTCTTCCCAATAAATAAGACACTAGTCTGTTTCTTAATGATTTTCCTAAGGGGTTAATCAAACAATTATTTATTGACCAACCTGAAGCCAGGGTTTAAATTCATTTAAAATTTATCAATTCCAAAGTTAATGCATGTCAATTCCCATTAAGAATTCCTTCATTTTGATGTGTGGGTAGCGAACTACTTAGAAAGAAGCCAATTTCGTAGTAATTGTTGCATGATTATCCTTCATCAAATGTGATCTGTTTAATGATGTGTTCAACATAGCGAAATCTTAAATAAACACACTATGAATACCCTGCTTGGTACCAGAGAGTCTAAAGTGCAGAAGATATCAGTCATTGACTAGATCTTGTTAGTTGGCCATTCATTTCAAGAGTCTTGAGTATAGGAACTGGCTATTCCTTAGAGATATCTTAGGTGCAGTGGAAAACACCAATAGATGGGTTGTGATGGAAACTTCAAATTTTTCAAATTTGAAGTGCCTATATCTCTTCAATGTGTCAATAGAGCCTAGGCTTGCATCATGTCAAATATGCCCCGAAGGCCCTCTTTGATGATTAATATTTTACAACTATGGGCTCATCTTGCAAATCCCTTTGGTAGAATGTTATTTGGTACATATGGTAATATGAATGTTCAGTTTCGCACCTCCTGGATGAGTTTTGATGGGTGAATTAATCCGCTTCTAACTATGACAGGGCCAAAATTGGTGTTCCCAAAATATTCAAATTTTGAAATTCTAAGGACAACCCATTTCTTGTTTTGGTCTAAAACATCTCCACCTTCATTTTCTTAAAAAATGGAGGTCATTTGATACATTATTTTAATGTATTTCGAGTGTGGCAAACATGTCCCGAGGGCCAATTTACAAAGGAGGTACCTAAATTTTGATGGTTGGGCGAGATTTGATTTAAAACCCATGTTCTAAATTATTGATTATGACCGCACACAAAAAATCTTGGCTCCTGGGGTCATCGTTTGTGCGCAATGAAATTTCTTCGTATAGCCTACAGGCGTAATCAAAATTTATAATTTTTCTAATGTTTTAGATGCTTATGTTTAAAATATTTTAGAATATTTTAAACATTATGAAAATGTGAAAAATGTATTTAGAGCAAACATAAAGTACAATTTCAAATGTTTTTTATCAAAGCAAGTTTAATTCTTGCTTCTGATTGGCTGAAATACGACTTTCACAACTTTCACAGTTGCACAACAAAACTCATCGCCCATCACCAATTCTCAATGAAAATGAAGGAGGCAATCAGTGATGCAATGTTTCCTAGTGGGTGTAATTGGTAACTTAATCTTCCAAACAAAGTAGCAATGGCCATTTAGTAGCGATGGTTTTTATTTGGCACGAGAGTAGAAGGTTTAAATAAATAAAACTTTTGAATACAAGTTTAATTCACATTTCCCATTGGTTGAGGAGGTTCACGACACTTGCATCGCTTATCGCCAGTTCCGATTGAAAATGGAGGAGGAAATCAGCGATGGCTTGTGCTTGGGTGCTGCAAATAAAATGTACCACATGCACGAGGATTTGGGAAAAATTTCATGTTTTTAATGGCTGCAAATGAGGAATGTAATCACATTTTTGAACTTGGAGCATATTTTTGAATGCATGTACAAGCTGAAAAATTTACTATCAACCTCCAGAAGGATGCCTCAACCTTTTCTCATGCCTGCAAAGGAATTTTAAACATATTCTATGCATTTTTTATTGCCTGTGAGCCAAAAAATGGCCAGTAGATGAATTTCACAATTTTTTATTTCTATTTTTGGGGCATGAATAAAACATTGACAAATGTTTTATTGATGGAAAATTTAATTCTTAAAGTCTATTGGCTAAGGGTCCAATGGAAGTCTCATGGAAATCTCATAGATATTTAACTCCATTGCCTGTCGTGATTTTGAAGGCTTTTGTCTTCATTGTATTGGTGATGATGTGATGGTTTGCTTCCTATTGTGCATCACATATTTCATCCTCTTGTTGCTCAGTGCATTCACAATGTGTGATGTTGTTTTATATCTATCACACATCGCTATTTGATATATCCATTTTCTCATTGCTTTTGAGATATGTGATGGCAATGTTGTAGTAAATGATGGTGGGGCCTCACGTGACTTATGTTTAATATTATCATATTCTAATGGTAAGTAATAATCAAAGGGGATGCAATGGTAAATTTTTTTCTTATATTTCCTGATAATAAAAGAATTAAAGTATTCATCGAGTAAAATAGGAATCATTTTGCTGCAAATTAATTAAAATAAAATGTACACTGGTGCAGCTTGATAAAAGAAATCAAGGTTCACAAATAATTATTTTTCAGCTACAGTAAAATCAAGAAGCTTTGTGTGTTGGGTAGTAAAATGGTGAATACACAGGTAAAAGGGACTTTTACAGCTAGGGGTGAAAAAGGCTTTTTGTGGTGAAGCAAATTTCTTAATTGTAGTAAAATTTTATTTTCAGCTGCGGGTAAAAAGGATGAGTGAAAGACTTTCATAGAGGAATTTTATTCTTTCACAAGCATAATATTTTCTACAACAAAATGAAGATGAATGATGGCTCATCATGGTAAGGAATATTTTTCTGTTGCGGGCAAGTGAATTAAGAGGCGATAATCAAATTGTAGATAAGGATTTTTCAAGTGCTCCAAAGGCAGTTACTGATCAATGGAGAAGAATGTGCTAGATGTCTATTGAAGATCTCCACTTATGGTTTTTGTAATTTCCTTAAGTGTAATCTTCTGCTTCTTTCTAAAGAGTTGTTCACTGTTTTGGTCTCATGAGAATACTCTTTTGTAACAGGATTTGAAAATAAATAAGTGTTGGTTTTAGTTTCTGGAGTATTTTTTAGTCATGTAATGAAGAATTCATTCACAACATTGTCATATTTGGGTGTAAATGATCATATATTCTGAGTTGGTTGTCTCCATTGTACACATTGCACAAATTATGAATATAAGAAATCAAGGGTTTCTATTATTTTTCTTCTTGTTTTCCCTTAAATATATGTTTTGTGTTGTTACTTTCATTCAAAGAATGAATTAAATTGTATTAAGACAAAAAGAGGTTTGTGCAACTGTATGCTTGGATTAATAAAGTATGACTAGTTTGGTTTCAAGTATCAATGGTGTAATGCATCATATGATAGGCATAATTATGACAACTCAATGAATGTTGTAATGAGTTTTAAACTTCATGGTTTAGGTGACTCCACTTTGGAATATAACACTAGTCTTTCAATGTTGCAATTTCTTGAGATTGTTTTGTGAGAAGCTACATTTTAAAATCAAATTACTTATCAATCTTTCTTTGAGTGTGTGGAATTTAATGCAAATGACATCTCTCATGTTTTATTTGGACACTGCCATGAAGGTCAACCAAACCTTTAGGGTATTGTGTATATTAAACAATTAAAGGAGAATTATTTGTTTACTTTGTGTTTGATACTTTGACACATAAGTATTTGTAAGCACACTATTGGGATTACCCTCCTAGGTTTAACAAAACCTAAAGTGCAGGGGATAAAGGGGTTTTAATTCAATTTCCCGTTCGTTGGCCAAATCTCTTCTTGAATCTGACCATAAAACCTAGCAGCCCTTTAGGATTCAAGTTGATTGTAGATTTGGGGAACCAACAGATTGGCGACTCTGTTGGGAATTGATTTGAGAAAATTCTGATAGAAGATCATTTTGCCTTAAAGAGTTATTGAAGTTTCAATATAATTTCTAACTAGCAATTGAAAACTATGAAATCATATTTTCCCATCCGAGTCACCAACAAATTGGCGACTCTACAATGGATGAACTTTGAAATTCGGCTACATAATGTCCTATCAAAGAGTCATTAAAGTCTATAAATATTATTTGTAACTAGAGATTGACAATTGTGGAGTCATTTTTGTGCATCCAATTCACCAACAGATTGGCAACTCTACTGGGGAAATTATGGTATTATCCATTTGAAAAGAGTCAATCAGTTTGTTAATATGTATTTTGGGTCAAATGATCCAATAACTTGCATACTTGAAGGAGATTGCTACAATGTTTTTGGAGTATTCTTGAAGTCTAGTGCTCTGCTGGTGGAGAGAACTCAGAAATACCTAGATCTTGGAAGAAGCTTTCCGCTACTTGAAGATCTTTTCCTCTTTCAAAGAGGTGGCAACTCTACATAAGTTTCTACATCATCAGAAGAGTTGGTGGCAATAGTTCTTAGGTATTTTTCTATTGCAACATTTTTGTATGAAGGTTTTCAACAAAGGTTCTAGTTAATATAGTCCCTTATCTAGTACTCTGAGGTACTAGTAGAAAGGGAAATGAGAAAGTAGGATATTCTAAAAAAGATATTGAGAAGAAACTAGTTGTAGAGGGAATAAATTCTTGTTTGCAAATATGTATTGCTAGATCCTATAACTGAGGAAATTTTATGGTTGTTAGCAAATTAAAGCATTAATCATAAAAACCAAAGCTAGCTATGAAGAACAATTATACCAAATCATCATCGAAACCTCCATGAATCACTTCCATAGCCCTTCTAAACTTGCTGAAAATATGTGTTGCCCTCAGATTTAATGTGAGCAATCTAATGACAAAGACAAGCCCTACGCAAATATTGAAGGATTTGAAATGACTACATGCAAAACTATGCTATTATGCAAATAGTAAGCATTAAACTATGTCTACACTATGCCAAGTAAAGGCCTATGACAAAAATGCAAGATTGCCTAAGACTCAAAGAAGTGAAATCAAGTATGCAAAATATGATGTGCTAAGAAGTGTAAGTCTCTCAAATGAAAGCAAAATTGGCATTTTTAGAGAAAACGCAATTTTGGACGGACGACCAAGATTAAAGTTGATGAATGCCCTAAGATCAACAGTCCATATTGTGTGTGACAACCCATAATTAGGGTTAGGGAAAAAATATGAAATGAGCGACCAATATGCAATTTGAGAAAATCAAATCGACGGTTGAAAATAAATGTGACAGGAAGATAAAGATTGGATAGCAAGATAAAGATTTGGAAAATAAGAAAATAAAGATTGGACAGAAAGATAAAGATTTGGAAAATCAATAATTTTAGCAATTACTTGATTTATGGAAGAAGATTACCATTTTTGAATTAAAATTAACTCAAAAATATGGATTTATGTGAGAGTAAATAATTGATTTTGGATTATTTACTAAAAGAAGTGGCAGTTAGTATTTTAAATAAGGAATTTTATTTAAAATGAGGGAAATGTCAAATAAGACAATTAAATAATTAAAGACAATTATTTAATTAAAGAAGGCGACCTAATAATTAAATAAATTAATAAATCTATTTAATTATAATTATAAGAAGACTTTTTAAGAAATTAGTGACATATTTAAATAAATAAATAGAATTTATCTATTTAAATAATCAGGAGGAATTATGGGACAAGGATAATTAAATAAATTAAGAAATTTATTTAACTATAGGAAGACATTTGACAATTAGTGGCGTATTAAATAAATAAATAAAATTTATTTATTTAACTAATCAAGAGGAATAAAAAGACATGAACTAATTAAATAATTATGAATTATTTAATTAGTAGTCAAAAGTGGGTCAAGGACATAATTAAAGTGTCTTAATTATTCTAGGAAGAAAAAGATGAAAAGTAGAGCTTGCAAGCCTAGGTCATTTTTATGTGTCTACATTTTGCCGCTTTTTATCATAATGCAGCTTGTCACAATGTGACAAAAAAAAAAGTTAAAGTCATGCCCCAACGAAGGTAGGGAATATCTATGCCCCCTCTAGTAAATTTTCAAATTTTGGGCCAGCGACAAATTTTTTTTGGAAAGTGTCCCGATAAGTCAATTTGGTGATCGGAAAGACAATGGCACAGGCAGTTTCAAATTTTGAGGAGTTTAAGAGCAGCCAAAAAGGTGGTCAAAGTTGCTCAAAAGAGCCTCCAATAATAAAAGGTTTGACAAATGCCATTTTGACCTTATAAATAGGTTGAAAATGGGGTAAAAGTCAATTCATTTTCACATTCACAATAGTAAATTTGGAGAGCTCAGAGTGAGGAGAGCAGACACGAGGATGGTAATTCCAGTGACTGAGCACTGCGGGGAGATCGTGTGGACCTACAGACGGCCAGAGGGCTTAGAGCCAGCGGTGAGTGCTTCTAACCCACTTTATCATTTTATCGTTTTGCGTGCCATTTTAAAGTTTTTAGGTCAATTAACAAATGTGTTGCGACACATATGCGTGTGCATAAGCCAGTTTCATATTCACATTCGATGCATTTTATACATCGTGACACAAACACAAAGGGTCATTAGGATAGGGAAATAAAGTGTGACACATTTGTGAAAAATCGTGATGCATTTGGCAAATCGTGACACAAAATAGGGGTGTAATGCCGCATTCAAAATATTGCGATGTATTCAAGGATTCAACTAATGCATGTGATGAAAATCGTGATAGAAGTGCTTAGTTGTGACATAAACGCGAGCGAGAATGACGCAACCACCAAATCAAGATGCAATCAAAGTACGAAGTGACACAAATGCCTTATTGCAATGCAAATGAAGTCAATGCGACGCATTTGACCTTGACTTTGACCATGGCTAACTTTATTTAATGTCAAATTTTGAATGTTTTTGAATTAGATAAATGATAATGAGGATTTTCAATAAGATACTGATGCGTGTTTTGACATGTGTAGAGATAGTTAGTGCCCATTTATACGTGTGAGAGTAGGCCATCTATGTATGGGTTCCGGGACTAGTTGTGGGATAGGGAACAATGGATTTTGATGCAACTAGGACTTTATTATGTTGCCTACATGCCCATTATCTGGGCGAATAGGGGCCTTCTAATTGCACTTTGTCGACGATGGCATTCAGAGACCTGCTCCTTCCATTTGTCGACGAGGGAGGCTACTGTCACTCTTGAGGACATGTATTGGATCCTTCGCCATCCAATCCGAGGAGAGTAGACTGTATATGACCCACAACATGGGTATCAGACATTTACAACCTATTATCATGACCAGGGTGCAGGGCTAGGGATTGAGGGATATGAGATCCGCTGGGAGTTCATGGTAGAGCATTATGGGCGATTCGATGCTCTACTAGAGACATTGATCAAAGGTGTACTGATTCTTGACCATCGAGGACATGGATTTCCCATTGGTTGGGGTGATGTACTTATCAGGATGAGATGGTACAAGACCATGTATGCCTGGGGACCTTATTTGTTGGGTATGTTATATCATTAGCTACATGAGGTGGCATATGGGAGAGCACAGAGCATTTGCTACGGGACAATACTCCTAATGATCTGGGTGTGGGAGCATGTTGCTATTTTCTGTCCGCCTATCTAGAGACCACAGTTGGTGGATGGCATGCCATATGTCTATTATTATGTGGGCGCTTTGTAGTAGACCCGAGTTGGTGAGACAGGCTAGCTACTAGAGGCATAGGATTGACACCATCATATCTTTCATTTGGAGGCCATATGGGGACTACAGGCAGTGGGAGATGAGGCTGATCACCTCAGCTTTTGCAGGTAGTTCAGATA